>CABHPR010155955.1:0-53028 GCA_902168415.1 Peromyscus melanophrys
GATAGTTTTTATATTGTCTCATCAGTCAACATACACTTATTATATACTTTATTTGAAGCTGGCTGATGACTGTGGAAATATATAGAACACTAAGAACACTTCACCAAGGCCAGGTATGTGGCCATTACATTTTCATTCTTCATTTGTTCTTTCATACATCATTCAAGGAACATTTTTTTTAAATCCACAATATGTTAAGAGCCAAGATTGTGACACAGAGTAGAACTGGCAGCTCCCTTCCCCAAGAGCTCTTCTACCAGCCAGGGCAGCAAATAATTAAATAAGCAACAGCAGCAGAGAGTGGTAAGGAAGGATCTGGTGCATTGAGAGAGCAGAAGGAGTTTGCTAGGGATGTATTTCTGTATGCTGTGAATGTGTTGCTCTGATTGATTAATAAATAAAATGCTGATTGGCCAGTAGCCAGGCAGGAAGTATAGTATAGGCAGGATAAGCAGAGAGGAGAATTCTGGGAAGTGGAAGGCTGAGTCAGGAGACGCTGCCAGCTGCCGCTGCCAGGAGAAGCAAGATGTAAAGTACTGGTAAGCCACAAGCCACGTGGCAACTTATAGATTAATGGAAATGGTTAATTTAAGATATAAGAACTAGATAGCAAGAAGCTTGCCACAGCCACACAGTTTATAAGCAATGTAAGTCTTGGTGTGTTTACTTGGGTCTGAGCATCAGCGGGCCCAAGTGGGACTGGAGAAAACTCCAACTACAGGAGATGATGATTTAGGTCCTCAGTAAATGTTGATTTCCTTGAATATGAATTATCCACAAGATTTTTTTTTGTTGGGGGGGGGAGGGTCGGTTGTGTAAAACTGAAAAAGACAACATCTGGGAAAACAGAAGACGATCATTTGCAAGTAGGACAGGGTGAGGAAGTTCTTGATTTCTCTTTCATCCTCATTTCCTTTCATCCTTCTGTCTCATTTCCCATGTCTAAATCTTACCAAGGGATTCTGTACTGGGCTTTTACATCATGCATGCTGGAGTCCTTGAACCCTTCATCCAGTGGTGGCTGACACCGGGGGTCCTCCTTAGCAGCACTCCCCAAATCCTCTGAGGGCATTGCTATGTAGTTCATTGCTAACTCTGCCTCCCTGGAGGCAGAGAGAACCAGAAAGATCAAAAAGATTAGAAGAGTCTAGCTTAGTCTGATGAAGAGGAAGTCAAGATTTGAATAAGGGTCTGCATGATTATTTTGTTCCATAAGAAATCCTGGCTGCACCATCAAGTTTTATTTTCCTGAAATCACCTTCCCTTTTCAAACGATCTGTATCTGACAAACACTTTTGTAAAAGTTTCAAATGAGTCAGAAATGTACTACACACCAAACATGAGGGCAAGTGACAGTGGAAGATCAAGAGGGAGCCAGGGAAGGGAAACAAAAAGTGATGCAAAATAAGCATTGCTGTACTGATGAAAGCCACCCAGGGGCCTTGCTCATCTACATGGATGTTCTAGGCAGCTCACATACTGAAGCACACGAAAAACAGAGCACTTACTTGTATGTCCTACCTGCCCTCATCAACCACCTTCTCATTAGTCCAAAGGGTGCCCCAGAGAGTTAAAATGGCATTTTCAGTTGCATCTGAATCTGTCTTCTGCTGTGGCTCCCCATCCAAGGCCAGAATGCTTTGAGTGGCCAGAAAATCAGGGTGTGGGGCTGGTTGGCCTGCCTAGATCATGGCAGCAAACGTGAGGAATTTTCCAGGCATGTGACTGGAGGCTCAGGTAAGGAACTGCCAGTTCCCAGCCACAGCTGGTGACGCTGGGGACAAAATTCACCACCTGGGCCTCAGGAACAGATGACCTTGAGTGAATCTGAAATGGTCCCCAAAACATGCTCTTTACAATTGCCAAGAAAATATGAATATTTCATACATTAATGATAACACACAATTTGTAATATCCAACATAACATATGCATGATTTTTGACCCTGTGCTTACACTTGCCAAGATTTAATTCTAGCAATGCACTAAGATATGTATATACCCACCCACTCTTTATTAATGGGGAAAACATGAATGTAAACTCAATTCCCATCAGCAGTCGACCAGTGAAATAAACAGGTATCAGTTTGAATAATGGGTTGCACATAAAAAAGGAGGAAGAAGATAATTAATATTCACTAGGCTTTTTGTACTTGTGTACATTAGGTCCACCATTTTTTTTGGCTGCACACAAGATGGGTTATTTATTCTTTTCTAATCTTCAGTCACCAGAAGAAAGAGCTGATTTTTAATACCTCCATCTGTGTAAATGTCCCGAAAGCACTCAGCTTATGTCTGATATGAAATATAGCTAATTGGCACCTCCACCTTCATCGCATGCTGTCATTTCACCTGGATCTCCTTACTTCCAACCTACGGAGTGATGACCAAGACAGGGAAAACTCCAGTGGCTTGTCAGTCTCCTGACGACTGGCCAGGGGTCCTCCACTTCAGCTTAGGCTGGTGACATTTTCAGACACCATGAAGATAGCACAAGCAGTTCTGTTTCATGGCAAGACTGTGTCTTAAAAACTGCAGCAAAATGGAATCCTGGGCAGAATCTCAAAAGAGGAATTCAATATGTTTAAATAGAAAGCCTTGTGTTTGGTTCAAACAAAAAGAAATCACTCAAGGGTAAGAAAATTCATAAAAATGTTTAAGGTGTTTTTTTCTTAGTTTTTAGTGTAATATGAGTTAAATATGAACTATGACTCTTAAAATTTATATGTGATATTAGATTACACTAAAATGGTCATAGTACCTAAAATGAGAAGCATGATATTTCTCCTTTTTTTTCAGCCCTATCTAATTGCACTGAAAAAAAAGTGTTTCATTTAATAATATAACTCAATTTTTAGAGAAATGTGGAAGATTAGTAGTAGAAGTAAGAAATTGTCAGCTGAAAAGCACTTTGTAAGTTGTATTAAAGGGGTGGACTTTAATTCCAAGATAATATGAGAGTGTTGGTATGATTCAAGGTGATGAATAATGGGATCATAGTTTTAACAGCTCTGCAGTAGACAGATAAGTGAAGGATCTGAGACCAGCCAGAAAACGATCACAACTGCCCAGTGTTGCTTAGAGCAGATAATACTAGACACACAACAAAGAGATATTCAGGAAGTGAAGTTGATCAGACATGAACAAAAGATGATTGAGGTTGTGAGGGATGATGTCATGGAATTCTGTGACTCTTATATTCTTACCTTAGGTTGAATATTGTAAATAAAAAGGGCGTGTGTGTGTGTGTGTGTGTGTGTGTGTACAATCATAGGCATCAGGAAGAGAGACATTGGTTGGGAACCTATCAGCTGTTATATCCAGAAAGGAAAGAAGGAAGCAAAATTTGGCTTATAAACCTATAGACAAGTCATTATATGATAATCTGGAGTCTGCCATCCATCAAGCCATTAATGGAAGAGACTGGAAAACTGCTTACTTAACATAGAGGAACTCTCTAACATACACTCATCACTGCTCCAAATCAACTGAATTAATAGTTGTCGCAATCTAATTTAAATCTAATGCTTATTTTTCAGTGCAATTCAAAATTCTCATATATTTTCTTGTTACCACTAGCTTCCTATAAATGTAAATCTATAATTTTGTTACTATTTTGACTGTAGGTCAAATGTAATTGTATGTGTGTTTCTGTGTAAACATATATCTTGTATAGCTGTATTGTAGAACTATCAAGGAAAAATAAGAAAGTAGTGTGGTTCATAAATATAATACATGTATCTATTTCTGCTATTTTGTCATTTTGATGTTTCTTTAAATACTTGGTTTACATGCACATCTCCAGATGTGCAGACTGGTGACCAATGTGCACATGTATTTGTGGATCATTAATTTTTTATTGAAAATAGATTCTTCTCTCATACAACACATCTAGACTATAGTTTCCTCTCTCTCCACTCCTCCCAGCTCCTCCTCATCCCTCCCCATCCACTCCCTTTCCATCTCCTTTCAGAAAAGAATAGGCCTCCAAGAGACAACAATCAAACATGACAAAACAATATACAAGGAGACAAGGCAAAAGTCCTCACACTGAAGCTGGACAAGGCAACCCCACAGGAAGAAAAGAGGCCCAGGAGCAGAAAAAAAAGGACACACAAATGCTCCAAGTGTTAGGAGCCTCACAAAAACACCAAGCTAACAGCGTTAACACAAATGCAGAGGAGATCCATGCAGGCACATTGCTTGCTCCTTCAGTCTCTGTGAGCCAATATATACTCTGCTGAGTTGATTCAGTGGGCTGTGTTCTCCTGGTGTCCCCCATCCTCTCTGACTCCTACAATCTTTCTGCCCCCTTTTCCATGGGATTCCCTGAGCTATGAGGGGAGGGACCTAATGGAGACTTTCAATTTAGACTCTCTCTCTTTGAAGAATATCTGGCTGTGGCTCTCTTCATCTGCTCCCATCTGCTGCCCAAAAAGAAGCCTCTCTGATGATAGCTGGACAGGATACCAATCTATGAGTATAGCACAATATCATTAGGCATCATTTCATTGATTTTTTTTTGCTAGTCCTGTTTGATTCTACCCTAGGTCTCTGGGCTATCCAGTCTCTGTTCTTGGCCATCCAGGCAGTGTAGAGCATGGCCTTCCTCTTGTGGAGTGGGCCTCAAGTAAATTCAGACATTGGTTGACCACACCTACAAGTTCTATGACACCATTGGCCCAGCATATCTTTCAGGCAAGACAGATTGTAGATCAAAGGTTTTGTGGCTGTGTTGGTGTCCAGGTACCTTCTTGCACCAAAGAGACTAGTATGTAAAGGTAAAGGCTCCATGTGGGCACCAGCTCAACCTCTCTACATTCACTGAGATTTTTTTTTGTCCTTGGCAATGGTGCCCCACTGTCAGCATGAGGAGGGCAACCCTCTCTCCTATCATCTGCCTAGGTTATTTGGGGATCTCCTTTGATTCTACTCAACCAACAACTCAGCCAAATGCAACCCAGTCCTGCCACTGGAAGCCTGGCCTGGCTACAAGAGACAGCTTAGTCCAGACTCTGTATCGTCCATTACTAGAATTTCTCACTAGGATCACCTTCATACATTCCAGGAAGTTTCCTCTGAACTAGGTTTCTGTAACACCCCCCAAATGGCTCCTAATTCCAGCCATCTCTCCCTGAACTCTC
Organism: Peromyscus melanophrys; assembly: GCA_902168415.1. NCBI lineage: Eukaryota > Metazoa > Chordata > Mammalia > Rodentia > Cricetidae > Peromyscus > Peromyscus melanophrys. The sequence goes on from CABHPR010155955.1 coordinate 5,143, forward strand.
TTCCTCCAGCCCCATTCTTCTCTCCTGCTTCCAGCCTCACTTGCCCCCAGTCGACCTGCAAAACCCAGTTTCACTGATGTTTGATAAATCTGATGATACTGTTCAGTGATACAGCATGTGCCTAACATGTGAAAGGGCCTAGGTTCAATTCCCAATATAAAACAACAAGAAACAAACAACAATAAGAAAAACAAACAAACAAAAATCTTCACATATCTTTGAAGATTTCATGCTTCTAATGATTACATTTTGTTGCAACATTTAATTGATTGTTCTGGAATTTACTAAAAATAGTTGTCATTTATTTTGTATCCAAATTTTTACTAGCTCATCTACCTTTTGGAAGCAGATCTTTGAGTTCATGTTTTCTTTCACTCACTATCAATGATTTCATCAATTGGTTAGAGTTCCAAAAGAGTAATTATTAGGTTAAAATAATGGGGAAAATTATGGTTTGGATAATGTCACTCTTCCAGTAAGATCTGACTTGGTCTTTGCTTCCGGCTCATGGTCAGTGTGAGAAGTTGGCTTTCCACATTGGGCATTTTAGTTCACTTACTCATGGTAACACGTTTCATCTGTTGTGAACAGGTAGAGGATAGTAGGTTTATAGAAATGGAATGGCTACTTTTACTTCACAGTTTTTTTCAAGTTCTCTTATCTCTTCATTCGAATGGCTCCTTTTTCCCCAACCCTACCAAGATTAGCTAAAGACAAGATGTAGTTACACCTCCCCTTTTAAGTTTTGTTATTCAGATATCTTGCTATTCATAAAAAAGAATTCATAAGTTGGTTTGTCTATGCTTTAGCTCTTCTGAATTAGTATCCAGGAAGAGGCCATTGCAACAACAGATTGACTTCCAAATTGGATCATCATTTTAACAGTCATTTGAAATCTCATTTACCACTGACAGCCATTGCCAGTTACCATAACAAATCAATTTGTGTGTCCTAACAGTCCTCGGGCACTCCTCAGTCACTCATGAACAGGTTGACTACAGCTGGCATGATCAACCATTCCATATAAATAAGCCACCAAGTCTTTCTCTCTTGCAAATCTCCCTGATGTTGCCGTTTCCTCACTGGACCAGCAAAGACAGAATTAAAACCATTTATAAATCTCAGACATCAAATGCTGAAGACCTTCTAAAAGGAAGGTAGAAGCTAACAGTCTTCTTCTCTTCATCCAGGACACAGGAGAAGAGTTTAGTTTTCAGCTTGTGAAGTTCTTACTGCCTGATAGTGAATATAGGCTGAGTTGAGACATGGGAAGGATTACCAAGTAAGATGATTTTTCCATCTTGGACTTTCTCATTCTAAATTCTGATTTTTTTTTTTGTGCTGAATGTGTCTTTGTTGTGAGTACCTATCAGTATGCCCCAAATGGTGAGCAGAACTAATGGATTAGAGTCCAGCTTCTCAAGGATGAACATTCTTATCTGAGCCATAATTCCTGGTAAGACTGAATTAGAAAGAAGAAAGGTTAGTAAATCTCTTGTTTGCTTTTTTTTTTGTCTATACCATGTTTTTTTTTTTCACCTAACTTATAATTCTAAGTTATCAAAGGAGAACGACTTCAAAGAGGAGTGAGCAGGTAGTCATGACTGTGAATGTAACAAGAGATTTCATTTAAGTGCTTGTCATGAGCTTTCTCAAATTATCCTTGACTTTATAATAAATCATATTATTTATTGAAGCTCAATATGTACTCTTACATTGACATGCGTTCACTGTTAACATAAACCTATGCAGTGGTTGCTATTTTTATTATGTATCTTTTAGGACAAGGAAGTTATGGCAAAGAATAGTTGAGTGATACGTCCCAGATCACACACTAAACAAACCAAAAGAGCTAAGATTTGAACCCCACCAGTCATGACACCCAAGTCCTTGCTACTTATTATTCCAGCAGGCAGCATCACCTGTGCACATTCTAGGCATGTTTGCTTCTGACCCTCATATCTGCTCTACTAATACAGGTCTTAGTGTTACTCTCCATTCTATGGATGAGAAAATGAGGGAAACGGAGGCTGGCTAATTCATCAAAGTCCCAGACACATGAAGCACAGAATCAGGGATTTAAATGTAGTTGATTGCTTCCCATTTTTCTTCTTCTAGTCTCTTGTTCCTCTCCAAGAGTACAAAGGTAATATACTGAGGGGAAAAAACACAGGAAAGAGTGGGTAACCAGGTTCACACATTGTTTGGAACAGGAACATATATTTGGTTGCTTTTGATGACATCACAGAAGCGATGTTATAAAATATAGCTCTAGTTTTAAGACAGGGAATGGAGACTTTACTGGAAGATGGGTCAGCAAAAGTCAAGGCACACAGCCCAGTGATGCAGTGTGAGCTCCTGGTCATGTTTTTGCTCAGTTGTTCATTGAGTCTATGGGACAGAATTCTTCTGGGACAGAAGAATCTTCTCCTGCAACAGCTGTGATAAATCTTTCTTGGAGATTTTTTTTTAAAGTACGGTGATTCAGCAAAACTCTGAAAGCAGAAAAAATGTGTTTGGTTTAAAAAGAGACATGGGTGTCAAGTTTGTTGACCTTTTTGTCACTCACTGTAAAGTCTCCCGTAGAACAATGTGGAAGGAGGAAAGGTTTATTCTAGCTCATGTTATCAGAGGTGTCAGCCCACCATGACGGGGAGGGTGGGCTGGAGCAAAGCTGTTCTCACCACATTGGCCAAGAAACAGAGAACTTCAGGGCTGGATGGCTTTCTTTTTCCCCTTTTAGTGCATCTGAGTCCAAGTCTATGAGATGCAGCCCCCCCCCCCCACACACACACATTCAGGCTCAGTCTTCCCCTTTACTTACCCATTTCTGGATACACCCTCACAGATGCACCCAGACAAGTGCTTAACTAATCTCCTAGGCAAGACCTAATCCAACCAAGTCAGGAAAATTAGCAATTATAGGCATGCTGACCAAAGAAAGTCCATATTGATCAAAAAAAGGGAAACGTTTCTGTGGGACCCTCCTTGATAGTCAAGCAACAGTGGCTGGGCTGGGAAAAGTAGGGAACCCTGAGAAGATCATGCAATGAGAGCCCAGTAGGAAATGTTTGGTTTTTATACAGCCCCAAAGGCTCTAGACTATCTTATTGGCATTACCCCCTTTCTTGTCTCTTTGGTTGTAAGCCTAGCCATTAACATTGTCCTTTGTTTTGAAATAGTTTCCTTATATGTATGGTAAAGTGTTACAATATTGAAATGTATATGTGTATATATGTATACCTGTGTACCCATATGTATGAGTATAAGCATGTGTGTATATATATGTGCATATATTATATATGTATTATATATGTGTGCATATATATATATATATATATATATATATATATATATATATATATATAACACACAGACTTACACAACATGTTGGCTAATATCTCCTGTGATTTTAATTGTTAATTTTGTTCAAGGAATAAACAATGCTTCCAATTAGTCACCCAATTAATTATATTTACAGATAAGAATGAAGTTCAGGAGCAAAACTGAAAAATTCTACATTACGAATTCACCAATACAATATTAAGATGTTTGAACTCAGAATGTAGGACTGGCGAGATGACTCAGCCAATAATGTCACTTATCAATAAGACCAATGACCAGAGTTCAAGTCCTCGGACTCACATGACAGAGAGAGATAACTGACTCCTGTGAGTTGTCCTCTGACTTCCACAGGTGCACTGTGACATGTGCACCTGTCAGTATATATGCATGCATGGATGCTCATGCATACACTATCATGGATGAATAGTTAAATATAATGTAATGTGAAATCTAATTGAGCCTGGCTTGGCTACATTGGTAACAAGGAGTATAATCTTTTCTGTGTTAAAGAATAAAGAAGCTGAGCTTTGGGGTTCCTATCGCTCAAACGTGATATCAAAGGCTCTTTGATACAGTTGGTCTCCTCTAGTTATCCCTAACTGAGAAGATTCTGCCAGTAGGAACCCTATAGACTCAAACAATGGGACTGGCTTCACCCCATCTCTCCATCAGAAGAAAACTGACAGCTGAAGCCATTGAGGACAGGCCTGCTTGCTGTGCCTGCTCACTAGAAACTACTGCAGGGAGTGCCTCCATCTGTCAGATTTGCTTTTCAACATTAATAAGACTGAAGCACACATGCACACAGAATGTATTTGCCTGAGGTCAGATGACACTGCAAATATAACCTGATCAAACCCTACCGCTGCTGTATATGCCAGGCCCTCTGAGATGGAGCCCAGCAGGCTGGCCCCCAAAGCATCACTTCACTTTTAGACCCTTCTGTGCACATTCCAATGAAGCTTTGCCTTTAGTTCTTTTCTGGCAAGAACTAAACCAGACTGTGTGAGGTATAAGAACTGAACAAAGACCCATATTTGTTCACAGCAACTCTTCCCTAAAGGAAACCGAAGCAGCTGGTTTTTTTTTTTTTTTTTTTAGAAAAACCCGTGTTAATCCTTTGTAAACATATTTATTAATGTTGAGAAAACTGAGAATATACTGATTAGGAAATCAGTAAGAAAACACCAAACATGGCTCCTGGTCCTTAGGCACAATACAGACAAGTCCCCACTATAAACAAACTACCATGTTTTCCCACAGTGATGAACTCAAATCTCTGCAATTGTAAGCAAAAATAAACCACTCCTCTCTTAAAAAAGGAAAATATCAAATATCCCCACTCATACATACATACTTTTATAAATTTCATCCACTCTCTTTCCAAAGTCATTTACAGAAACATACATACTTGCTTGCTTGAAACAAACATACATACATACTGCATGCACTGATGGTTAAAGGCAATTGTTTTATTGAAATATGAGTATTTCATGATTGTAATTATCCTGACGATCGTATGTTGATCACTTCAGAAGTCATTGAACAGCTCTCTGAGTTCTTGTGTGATGAGAGTTTTATTGCCATACTGTTAGACTATTGTTGATCTGTAAAATCAGTCTCTTAGACCCATTTTTGACATTTTCTTGCTTGTAAGAGAGTGAACAGATTCATAGCAGTTTCAAACCCTCCGTGTCTAAGAATGTCATCACCGGCAACCATATGATAAAATCTTGACATTTTTGTCATTGTGTCAGTATGTGATCATATGTGATATTCAATGACTCTGTAGAATTGTGTATGCATAGTTTAGAAAGCTTCATGTCCACCATTAAAATAATACTTTTAGATTCTGTAAACCTAGGGCTGGGGAAGTTAGTCAGTTAGTTACCTAGTGCACAAGGATGAGTACCTGAGTTCATATTTCCAGCCGCCAGATAAAAAACAAAACAAAACAAAACAACAACAACAACAACAAAAAACCCACCTGGTCACAGAGAGCATCCCTGGGACTTGGTGAGCTCTCTGTTAGTGAGAGACCCCGCCTTAAAAAAGTAAGGTGGGAAGACCAGTGAGGTACACCACAAGGTTAATGCGTTTGTTGTATAAGCCCTGAGACCTGAGGTTGAGTTCTGGAACTCAGATGAAGGTAGAAAAAGGTTACCAACTCTGCAAAGTTCTTCTTCTAACATCCATATGCCCTCTGTGGAACATGTATCTACATACACACATTATTCACACACAATTATAATAATTTCAAACAATTAAAAAAAACAAGGTGGAGAACAGTAGAGGAAAACACCTGAGATTGTGAGATTGACTTCTGATCACTACACATTCACACGCATACATATGCATGTATACATATACAAGAACATATATGGGTGTACTGCCAAGAGAGCAAATTCCAGAGTCAATGGAAGTCAATCCACCTAATTAGTTTCTCAATACAAAGTCTACCTTGCATATCTCTTCTGTTTGATTCATTTACACATGGTTTTAGTAATGACACAGATGTCAGGATGGCTAGCTGGGAACAAATGCAGTGATATATTTGTTCATCACTACTGACATCAACAAGTAAGACAGTATAGTTCAGGCTTACATATCGGTAAGTTTTTATTTTTATGCTCCCTTCCTAATACCAGGGACACTCCCAGTGTTATAAAAAATGGTCTAGTTTAAAAGATGGCCCAGTTTAATACTTAAACTAAGGATATTATGTTGGAAGTTGCAATGGCTTACTGAAGATAAATTAGCAGATTTACACTATAGAAATTCAGGTTTGAGTTTAGTTCCAGTGTGGAATTGTCCATCTAAAGTTGCATTTGATATTGTCAAGAACTTTAAAATACATCAGCCTGCCTGGAGAGGGAAGCAGGCTTTCACTATTGAAGGCATTCCAGTGTTAACCATTGTTTCAATGACTTTGAGATACTGTATAATGTTTGATCTTTGAGTGAGGGGCTGACACAGATTAAGTGTAAAGTTTTTTTCAATGCCCGGAGTCTGCAACTCAGAATGGTTTTTAAGAGATGTTGATTAATGACGAACTGCTTTAAGAAAGAGAGTATGTTTCATCTTAGGAGAATCCTTGAGAGGGAAGAGAGATTGGTTTTATAGTGAGATGATTTTCTTTCACCCATGATGCACTTGCTTAGTTTTTGAGCCGGAGTTACAAAGGAACACTTACTAGACATAGATCCTTTTATCTGTCACTGAGAATTTTCTGTAGGAATTTGATGTTCTTTCTATAAAGACAATGTGAGTCCTGTAACTGAAGATATTTCTATTTGTGCTTCAGCTGCCATGAAGCCCAAGGGTAAATTTGCAGCGAACATGTTAGCTATGTCAGTTCCTGTTGCCTCTATTTTTGATTTTCCTTTTTAGTCTTAAACTCTTATTATAAATGACACAGCAACTGGTTTAATTTTTATATTTTGACTTTACTTATACTATACATTTCTCTAAATACCTCAAATACTCAGGGAAATTAAATATGAGACTGATAAATAGATTGATAAAACTCAATGTATAATGACTTGGCAAGTTAATATTTTCTCAGTAAGTGCTTGTAAGTAGTGATATCCTCATGTTCCATGATGCGTAAGTAAGCTTCAATATCTATAATTGACAGAGACTTCATCTAACATCTAAGCATTTCTTACCTAGCTGGGTTCCCATTTTAACAATTGTCAGCCCCATTCCTTAATCCTTGCTTTCAAAATCATAATTAAGACACAGTACTTACTAGATAAAAATGATAATATTTCTTTCACAGTATACAACCAGACCATTGAAACTTACTGAAATAAGAACATCAGATGCATCACATAGAGGTTACTTAGCTGAGAATATATTAGACACCAAAAGTACAGTACATTGATTTGCTACTTTTTAAATTTTAACTTTGAGTTCTTCTACAATGGTAAGAAAGTCATTCCTTCTTCCCATTGATTACTGACTTGAGCATGCACAGAATATGTGTTGAGTTCTGGACAGCATAGAAAAAGAACCTGAATAAATGGATTCAAAGGAAAGTATCAAGTTGGCAAATAGTTATAAAGTATATCTCATGGCACTACTGGAACTAAAAAACATATCCTGGAAAAGTTTTAAATCTAAATTGAAGTGATGAGCTCTTGTAAATATTGGACTTTAATTTGTCAATACTGCACCTTGAATATACATGTGGCTTTTAGTAATACAAATATACAAAGACAGGGGTCATAGATTCCTTGTACCAAAATATATTTCACTATACTGAAAGATTCTAAAGACCTTCCCAAAGCCTATGTGGGCTGTGGCTTTCTGCTACCTGACCACCCATCTATGAAGATATCTCTGCATATGTCTCATAGACTAAGTTCAGGGAAAAGTCATCCCCTGGAAATATTGGGGTGGATTTAGACAGTCACTCAAACAGTGCTCTGGGATGTTCTGTATTCTGTGAATGCGTTTCTCTGATTGGTTGATACATAAAAAGCTGATTGGCCAGTAGCCAGGCAGGAAGTATAGGTGGGACAAACAGATAAGGAGAATTCTTGGAAGAGGAAGGCTGAGTCAGGAGATGCCAGCCTGCCATCCAGGGAACATGTAATGGCACACAGGTAAAGCCACAGAACACGTGTAAACATATAGATTAACAGAAATGGGCTGAGTTTAAGTGTAAGAGTTAGTCAGTGGTAGGCCTGAGCTAATGGCCGAACAGTTTTAATTAATATAGGCCTCTGTGTGTTTACTTGGGTCTGAGTGGCTGCAGACTGGGTGAGACATAAGAAAACTTCTAATACAGTCACTCAAACATTCTTCCCCTCATTCTACTGCTGAAGCTAGACAGAATGTAACAGAGAGCTGAAGCCTGAGAAAGGATCCCAGTGGAAGGAAGATGACTCAACGTGGAACAGTTTTACTGATCCTTCCCATCATCCATCTCCCCCACAACAACTCCAGAATTACTCTCACAGCTGAGCAATTTCATAATCAAAGAATATAAATGAGAGAGAAATTAGACTGACTTGTGCTTTCAATGGCACATTCCCAAGGAGCCTTATATCTTAAATGTGTTGGACACTGGACACTGCTATAATAAATGGGGTGGGGAGAGATGATGTTAATTTAATCAAGCCAGAGGAGAATGTCTGCAACAGCATTCCCTGCTAGCTCTCATGTTCTTCCAAGAGCTCAGGGCCTGCTTGAAAGCACTTGCGGTCTTTGCAGACTTCTCCCTTTGTGAAGCTTTCCTGGATATGAAAATACCCCAGGATTGGCAATAACTAAAAAAGCCTATCCCATCTGCCTTTTTACATTGACCTCCAGCCAGTCCCTGTGGAGCAAGCAGCCTAATGACAGGGCTTCTTGTCAAAGAAGATGGTAGAGACACAAAAGAGAAGAAGTCTGCTGGTTATAAGTCAGTTTATTACAAGGGGGGGATGGGGTTGTCACATAGATTTGGTTGTAGATATACAGGTTCTTTAACAGAGAACTCAGCTGCTGGCTATTAAGTCTTGGAGCCAGCAATTATGAAAGCAAACCACACTATACATTATTCAGTTTCTGTCTTGTTTTTCAGGTATTTCCCTTCCTCGTTATGCATTGCTTATGCTAATAATACAACAAATTTGCATTTCTTGGAAAAGTCTTAACTTGGAATTGAAGGCTTGAAAACATTAGTTCATATAAAAATGTAGTTGTAAAGTTAAGCATCAGTAATGCTTCAGTTGGGCAGAAGTAGGTTAATTAATTCAATGAATGAGCAAACACATGCTTTTTAAAAAGACAAGCAAGGTGTTGTTAGTCTGCAGAAAGATAGACAAGTTTCTTTTCCAACTAATTAAGACCTAAGAGGAAGGTGTCAGTGATGTGTTATGGGAACAAAAGAAAAGAGAGACATTTTACTTGCTATTTCAAGTAGTTATCAGTAAAGATGTACACATGCACTGGTAGCTTTAATTTTTCAAGTATCTTCTATACTCACTGTATCATTGGATTTTGAAGTGATTTATGCTACAGACAGTCTCCATCATGCAGATTATATAAATGAAGATGGTAGGATAAATATTGCCCTGGAAGTCACCTAGATGGCTAATGAACAGATCTAGGACAGAGCCCAGGCCTCTTGGCTTAGCCAGACATTCCTTCCACGATGCTATGTTGCCGCTAAGAGTTCTCAAAGGATCTCTATTCAGTGCATGCCACCAGATGTTAGCTATGCAGTGTGTGTGTGTGTGTGTGTGTGTGTGTGTGTGTGTGTGTGTGTGTGTGTGTGTATGTGTGCGCGCGCGCGTGCGCGCGCACGCTGTTCATGTAGGTGTATGTACATATGGAAGCCAGAGGTCAGAGTTTAAGAAGTTGTTCTCTAATGCTTTCTCTTACATATGTTTGAGAGCAGGTCTCTCCCTAAACCTGGAACTCACCAACTGGGTAAGGCTAGCGAGTGAGAGAGCAGTTTCTCTGGGGCTAAGATCATAGGCGTGTACTACCAAACTTGACTTTTTATGTAGGTGATGGGAACTGGAACTCAGGCCCTCATTTCTGTAGAACAGGCAATTTAATGACCTCCCCAGAACACTAAACTTAGCTATATCTTGATTTCTTCCTCTTTCCCTTCCTCTCTTCCAACCCTTCTCTCTTCCTTTCTTTTTCTCTCCTTCAATCCCTCCTTTGTTTTCTGTTGTTCTTCATGACACTGTGACATTAGTAGGCAGGTTGATTTCTTTGTGAGGGGAATTCTGATCTTTAGATGTTAAACGTAACCATGGACTTCCAAGCTTAATCTATCACTATCACATGTGGAATGGTGGGAGTAGATGGTATAACAAATTTTCTCCCTTATGGAACTCCTCTGAGGTTAAACTTGATCGTTACGTGAAGTCCTCAACATAATCCCTAGTACATTGTAACACCGAAGTATCCACTAAACGGTAGTGGCCTCTGTTGTGTTGTTGATTTGCTCAGTAAGTAATGATGAAATAAGAACTTTAGTAATGACACCTGTATCTTCATTTCAAAAAGGAAGGAAATGGAGTTCTAGAATATATAACTCTGATTTGAAGTAAACTTAGATATTCTGTCATCAGATGGTTAGGGAGAGTTCTAGGCAAATGCCAGTTGATTTCAATACCTTTCTTGTACTAGAAAATGTTTTCAGTGGGTAGAAGAATGCATAGCTAGAGATGAATGCTCTAATTTCTTATAAGTTTGTGGAATCATAATCAGCATTTACTGGAGTGGATGGTCTCTATTTTGTCAACATGGTGGGAAGTTACTTTAATATCAGACTGTGACAGGAGAAATGTATTCAGAACTAGAAAGGGAGAATTCTGAAGTTGTATGCATTAGGAGAAAAAAGAAGTCAGGGCCTGAGGTTAGGGAGACTTTAGTCATTGCGTTTGTCTCTTGGAGTCAACATAAAATGTGTGCAGGCTCAGTGGAATTCTATAATTGCTGTTCCTCTAGCAATGGACCAGGGGAGGCTGCTTTCCCAGTAGTGACACATCTTAAATCAAACCTCACCCTGGCTGCTGACATGCTCTTGGGTGTAGACCTGCGTTGGTGATGAAGCTTCATACCAAATGGTTGCAACTGCAGTTTAGTTTAGAAACAGTGATAGAGTGAAGGTCATCATCCAACAGGGGAGATGGTTTCCACTAATTCTCAGAACTGGAAGATCTCTCATCCCTCATTTTCACCCATCCCTGCCAGTCATCTCTCTATTCTACATTGTGAGCTTTGTTGCCTGTTTCTTTTAAATACAGTTTTCCTGCATCTCAGCACAGGTTGTCCTCTGATGAATATTTGAATGCTCTAGTTTTTCTTTTTCATGATCTTGTTACTTAGGAAATAGTTGGAGACTGACCTGAGGACATGAATATGAAGCCCATGTCGTATCTCTCTTAAGATCACAGTTCTGTTCATGTCTCCAGCATCTGGGCACTTGGCTAAAGGTTTGTTCTAATACTGCAGTTCTGCCAGCTTCCTGCCTCCCTAGCCCCCTGCTTTCCAGCCCATCCACTTCCCATCCAAGGTGGGCATTCTGCCTAAGAATGGGGTAAAGCTGGCACATTACCTAACAGAAAAAGAATCGTTTTCAGACAGAAGTAGAGGAGCCTGACCCCTTCCTTCTCTTCCCACTCCCTCCATCTGGAAGAGAAGAGAAACAGAGAAACTTGGAAGTTGCCAAAGTTTAATTACTTCTACTGAAAGTGCCAAAATACAGGAAAGTTTATCCTTCAGTGGAAGGAGCCCAGAGAGCCCTGCGGACATCTGAAGCAGTCTGTTTGCCATTTGTATTTTCTCTTTTCTTCTTTAGCCCCTGAGTAGCAAATTTCCACTTTTCCTTTCCAAGAAGAATGAGGACAGATTGTCCTTTGGAGACATCAAACAGGGTGTTTCAGAGCCTTCCACTCGACCCAGAGCTATAGAGCTGCCTAAATACTTCTGTGTGAAGGCACAGAGGCACATAACCTGAAACACAGGGCAAGCATTTGCTGACATGACCAGGTCTTCAGGTCAGCCACTGGCACATATAAATCACATTAAAATTAGCCTATCCCTAACCAACTCATGGCAGGGGATACCATGGTATATTTTATAATAGTCTGTGCATTTTCTTCTTAAGGTAGAGGGGAAGCAAATACAAGAAAGAAGCAGAGAAACAAAAATGGAAGAAAAATTAATATGAAATTGTAGGCAATATCCTCATTAAACAAGTTATAAAAACCACTATGTGTTGGTTGGACTACACATATTTCTGTGGCTTATCCAAATTTTTTTTTTCGAGACAGGATTTCTCTGTGTAGCTTTGAGCATTTCCTGGATCTCACTCTGTAGCCCAGGCTGACCTCTAACTCACAGAGATCTGCCTGGCTCTGCCTCCCGAGTGCTGGGATTAAAGGCATGTGCCACCACCGCCTGCCTCCAAATTGTTTTTTTTTTAATGATAATCCTGAGAACACATGCTAATATCCCTATTAAAGAGATCCAGAGAAAACTACATTTTTATTAAAATTGTGGGACTTCATTGAAATTACCCAACCAAGGAAGAGTGGAGGTCAAATTACATTCCATGTCTTCTGACCCCAGGACCAGACAATATTATATCTTTTACATTCATCTCCCAATTACACAGTGGCTGAAGCAGCTTGTGGATTTATTTATCTGCTTTTTCGGTTTACTTATGGTCAGTATTTGGGCATTTATGTTTACAACTTCATTTCCAAAAGGATAGGAAGGATGATTCACTAGTCTGCTTGTTAGTTGATGCACAGATAGTTGAGCTCAACAATTAAAATTTTGTATAAATAATTATAAATTGAAAATATTGCTATTTTCTAACTTTTTCACATTCAGGACTTAAAATTGGTGACAAAGTAATTTTAAGGAACAGATTGCTTATATAAGAATTAAACACTTAAAAAGAAATAAGCTGAATTTTTTTTCAGCTTTTACCTCAGATTTCCTTAAATCATGAAGGAAATCCTTTGCATTAAAAGGGAGCATTATAGGTTTTCCATGTTGTTGATAACTCCTTAGGGAGCCCAGGAGTCACATATCTCTCTTGAGTCCTCTGTGAAATCACATGCATTGCTTTTTTATTTCTGATGTCTCTTGTTGCACAAATCTCTGCAGGAGCTGAACAATCATTCTTTGGTACAGCAGGTACTAAGCATGGATGGACTTCCCCATTGTGGGAAATTGGCACAGGGGATGATGGGAGTAGCTTGTGGGTTAGAAGCTGGTTGGACTTTCTATTTTAAGCCTCCTTTTGCTTTCCTAATCTTTGATATATAAACCTTATTCTTAATGTCACATGAAATATAGATATTTCTCTTACAGGTTAAAACATTTATTTTGCTAGTCCAATATTGCTCCTAGCTGAAGACAGACAACCAGGCACAGATGCATGTGTGATAGAGGGCTGTGTGTGTGTGTGTGTGTGTGTGTGTGTGTGTGTGTGTGACTGTGACTATTTCTGTTATATGTGTATGTTGGGGCTTGTAAGAGAATTTGAAGAATGAGTAGGAAAAATATAGAAAATGATCTTTATGATAATGGCTTCTTTATTTTCACTTTTTCTTTTGTTTATTTATTTTTATTGAGAATAGAGTTTTTGCTCACATAATATGTCATGATTATGGTTTCCCCTCCATCTACTCCTCTCAGTTCCTCCTCCCCTCCAATCCAGATCTACTCTCTTTCTGTCTCTCATTAGAAAACAAACAGGCTACTAAGGGATAACAATATAATATAATATAATATAATATAATATAATATAATATAATATAATATAATATAATATAATATAATATAATACAATACAATACAATATAATATAATGTAATATGATATAAAATATAATAAAATATAATAAATATAATATAATATTATATTTTAAAGAGTATAAAACAAAACTAACACATTGGAGTTGGACAAGACAAATGAACAGAAAGAAAAGAACTCAATATGATCAGTACCTTGGTCAGCCAGGATCAGAGACACTTTCTTCTGCAACAGATGGGAACAAATACAGAGACCCACATATAGATATTATGCAGTGAGTGATACACTCAGCCCTGAATGGGATGTCTCCATCTAATGCCTCCTCTCAGGGCTCAGGGAACCCCACTGGAGAAGAGGCAGTGTATAAGAGCCAGAGGAGATGGAGGACACCAAGAAAACAAGGCTCTTTAAATCAACATGCTCAAAGCTCATATGAACTCATAGAGACCGATGGAAGCAGCATCCACAGGGTCTCCGCAAGTCTACACTAGGCCCTCTGTGTATACGTTATGGCTTCTGGTTTAATGTTTTCATGAGATTCTGGGGTGTAAGATAATGTCTTCTAATTCCTAAATTGATCAGTCCTATCTTAAAGCCTAGGGTCTGATGTTTAGAAGCCATGGTCCTCTCATGTGAATTGGCACATATAGGAAAGTAGCAACATTCCTTCTAGCATCCCCTCAAAACCACAGCCACGTTGTAAATTTGACCACAGATCTTACCCACTGTAATTTGTCTGTTCAAGTGGCACATTCAGTTAATGTAGAGTGATGGCAAAGGATTTTTATCTAAATAGCCTTTGGGCAAGGTGTATGAGAAAATTGTTTATTAATGATCTCATACATTCTGGATACCTGAAAACTGTTGAATGACTCACTTTAAATGGGGATCATAGGTTGTAAATAAAGGATGTCTAGACAAGAGACTGAGAGCAAGCCAGTAAGCAGCATTGCTCTTTTGTTTTGCTTCAAGCTCCTGCCTCGAGTTTTGCGCTGTGATGGACTATAACTTCTTAGATGAAATAAACCCTCTCCTCCATAACTTACTTTTGGCTGTTGTGTTATCACAACAATGGAATGCAAAGTCAGACAGAAGCTTTATTGATTTGAATAAAAATCCCTAATGACATATAATACTGAGCATCTTCTTGCAGACTTATTTTTAATCTATGTATCTTCTTTGGAGGGGTCATTTAAGGTCTTTTGCCTTTTTAAAAATTCGTCTGTTATTGTTGAGTTTTAAAACATGCTTTGCTTTTAGATTTCTGATGCTTCTATGGAAATGTTTCTCTAAAGATAAATAATTATTCTGTGAATTTTATGTTTCTGAAACAGAAGTCAGCAAAACTGAGATACTGCAGGTATATATTTCCCAAGATTTACAAACAAAAACAAAAACAAAAACAAACAAACAAAAACCCCGTTAATTGAGATTATGCACTAAAAAAAAAGAGCAAGCATGAGTGCTACTCTTTTTGTTTTGTTTTGTTTTTTGAGACAGAGTTTCTCTGTGTAGCTTTGCACCTTTCCTGGATCTCGCTCTGTAGACCAGGCTGGCCTCAAACTCACAAAGATCTACCTAGCTCTGCCTCCTACTCTTAAAACCAAGCTCTAAAATCTACATCATCTAACTGTGTTTCCAGTAGTGTTCATAACGACTTTAACATCCATAATGACACAGCAATCACATAATGCAATTTAATGCAATTACTTTAAAATAATGATCAGTTTATCCCTGCTAGAATATAGGCATATTATTTAGGATCCAGGAGCGTTTTAGCCCTTTAATCACTGGAGAGAAATACCAGAAATAACACTTCAAGTCCTTGGTCACTAACTGTAATCATCTCTAACATGTAAAGGAAAAATATCTGGCCCAAGCCAGGCTGGGACCAGATCCAAAGTACAGTAGAAAGTCTGTTCTTTGTCTTTTCCTCCTAATTTACTCCTCAGTCTTAAATTTTTTAAACTATGGAGTTAAAAAAGAAAAGAAGTATTTGTGTGAACACAGCTTTGATTTCCACTTCTCTTGATTAGATGCTATATCCCCAATTATTTTCAAATTATATCATTTGCAGCTCCTCACTGAGAAGTAAAAATGCTTATGTCTCCAGATGTAATGGGGATAGTAGAAGAATAAAGTGGGCCTTGAGCTGCCTCACCTGAGGGACCACATGTGGTCCAGTGCTGAGCTAGAGTTAAGCAGAAAGTGACCTGGTAGGCACCCATCCTGGATGATGTTGGCAAGGTGAAGAGCATTGCCTAGTGGAAAGGGTGGTTACTGTCAACCTCAGTTGGCCATCAAATTCTGGAATATGAGCCAAGTCAGATTATACTGTTCAAAGGAATCTGATTTTAATGTGAAATCTCCTCATTTCTGTATGTTGACACCCTAGATTCCTATCTTTAAAGAAACCTGGTAAGCTTTGTGAAGTCTGTCTGTGGATGACACCCGGCTTTCTGCAGGTGATATTCACTCTGTGTGGGTTCACTTTGTTAACTGGTTCTTTAGAGGAAATTGCACTTCAACAATCCCAAGATGGCCACATAGATGACAATATAGGAAGCACATTTATTTTACTTTTGTAGGTATATAATTTTATTCCCAATTATGGCTAAGCCAACACATCATGACTCATTTGTGTGAGGATGTAATGCTACATTTTCTTTGTGTTGCCTGATCTATCACATACACACACACACACACACATGGAATGATGAATTCTTTCTCCCAGGTTCAGCCCTGCTTCCCCACTCACCCAATTTTGTGTCTCCTTTTATTTTTTATCCATCAAATATAGTTGGTCCTGCCCATATAATGAGAGATGTGTTGACTTCAATTAGAGCAGGGTCAACCCATCAGGGTCTGTACCTTTAAAGTAAACTGACTTTTCCTCTCCTATCTCTATCAATTTCCAGTAGCTTCTTAGTTAGGGGTAGGGCCTCCCCTATCCATGATTCAGTTTCATGTGATGTATTTTGACAATTTTCTGCCTTTGCAACCCCTCCAAGAGTTACTCTTTCCACTCTTATGCACCCAACTTTAAGTTCTTCTCCCTTCTTCTCTGATTGAGTCCAAATTCATGTTGCTAAAATACTTCTTTTTTTTTTGGTTTTTCAAGACAGGGTTTCTCTGTGTTGCTTTGGTGCCTTTCCTGGAACTCACTCTGTAGCCCATGCTGGCCTCAAACTCACAGAGATCCACCTGCCTCCTGAGTGCTGGGATTAGATGCATGTGCCACCACCGCCTGGCGCTAAAATATTTCCGTGAGTGGGGCCTGTCCTCATATGTGGATCACACTATTAAAAAATAAAAAAATAAAAAATAAAACAAACCAACCAACCAAAAATCAAAAAATCCAGTTCTCCCTCTTCTAGAAGCTATCAAATACTGGTATCCCCTCTCATAGTAATGGTTAGGATTTTGTGTCTATCCACCCCGCTCATGGATGCTGAGATTTTGTCTGGCTTGCATTTGTACGTGTGATCACAATTACTGTGCATTCACATGTTCAACTTCTCTGTTGTGTCTGAAAACACTGATTTCTTAAAGTTATTTACCACCTCTCGCTCTTATAGTCTTTTGTACCTCCTGTTTCTCAAAAGATCCCTGAGCCCATAGTGGAATGGGTGTGATATGTGTCTGTCATTTCAAGATGATACTCCAGAGTCTATTATTCTCTGTATTTTTACCAGTTGAGAATCTCTGTGTTAATTGCTCTCTACTGTAAGAAGAAACTCCTTTGAAGAGAATTCAGAAATCTAGTGATCTATGGACATAGCACTAAGTCATTAGGAGTCATTTTAATACTATGTGCAATTAGCAGAATAATAGTATATTAAGTTTTCCCCCATGGCCTATGACCTGTCTAGACAGAGGTTCTTGGTCACATTACAATGCCATGTATGAATTCCAGAATGATAAATTATTGAAAGTGTTGCCATCTTTCCTTCTTCCCTGCTCTTTCTGCCTCTGTCTTTCTGTCTGTTTGTCTGTTTTTTCTCTCGTGTGTGTGTGTGTGTGTGTGTGTGTGTGTGTGTGTGTGTGTGTATGTGTGTACACTCGCACGCTAGGGAGTGAACTTAGGGTCTCCCCCATTCAAGGCAAGCATTCTACCACTAAAATACACCCTAAGCCTTTGTGTCATTGTTAATTCTTCATTTTGAGACAGTCATGCGAAGTCACCTAGACTGGCATTGAACTCACTCTGTGACCTACGAACTTACATTGAACTTGTAATTCTACTATTTTAGCCCCCTGAGTAGCTAGATCATAGACAAAAGCCAGTTATGTTTCTATCTTTATAAGGTTAAAGACTGATGGCTCTGGCCTTCCTCTGGTAGAGTGATAGATTTGAAGCTATGTCAAATAGGCAGAAATCAGAGGGTAGCAGGGGGATATGCTCGATGTATTTTATTCACTTGTATAAAAATTTCCTTATGTATCCCAGTACTGTGTAGAATGAATAAACATCAATGGGGAATAAAAAATCATTTTAAAAAGGAAATCACGATAGAGAAGAAACCCAGAGCAGAAACTTTACATGTCCAAACGCTGTGGAACATTTCTCAGGTTTGGCCACCTGAGAAACACTCCTTTATACAGCAGTGTCAGCTGCTTGGGCCCATGAATGCTTCATTACTGCTTTATGTATAGACAGCTGCAAGAGGGAAAGCAGAAACTATTAGGAGCAGTATGTACAGCCTTAGAATTTGCTTTGTGCTCACACCAGTTAGTCCCCATCTTTTTTACCAGAGATTTAATTTTCTCCAGTTTCCATAATTTTCAGCCCATTGCTCTATTAAGGTATTAATATTTGCTTTAAATATTTCAAGAGAGGCCACATTCATATATCTTGTATTATACTGTTATAATTATTCTATTTATTTTATTGCTAGTTGTTGCTGTTAATATTAATGTACCTAACATGTGAATTAAACTTTATTAAGGGTTTTTAAATATAGGAAATGCAGTATATGGTGGTTTAGGAAATTATCCACAATGTCTTGTACTGGCTGGGGATTAGGAAGGAATTGGGCTGGTTACTGTCTCAGTGGACTAAAATAAGAATTTGATGTAGAATATATTGTATTTTTTCATCAAAATACCTCATCCCCATAAAAACTTCTTTTTTTAAATAAAGAAAATCCATTAATCCTAACAAATGTCTCAACATAATAAAGAGGGATCACAAAGGGAGTATTGTTACCACTGTAGTCATGTGAACAATGGATGTTCCTCAGAAAGCCAGACTGGAGGGGGTGTGTAAATAACACTCTTGCAGAGAAAGGCAGCTTGAAGCAAAGTCAAACCACCCAGCAAGCTAGTGAAGTCCATAACAACTTGTCGAGATTTTCTGTAACTATTCAGTAAATGCCAACAATATACCTGAGTTTTACAGTATGTTAAATAAACTCTATCTCAGAGTTTCAAGTTTTCGTTACAACTTTTTTGTTAGCTGAGACAGGGACTCACTACGAGCCCAGGATGGCCTTCAACTCATAAATGCTGGGATTACAAGTATACACCACCATATCCAGCCACTTTAACCTTGTTTATACCCATTTTTTAAATGAGACCACCTTTCAATGAACATGGTATCTGATACAAGTTAATGGAGCAAATACATGGCAGAGCTATAAATCATAAGTACAATCTCCCCTCCTCTCAGATACCAAAAATGTAAAAACCCAATTGGGGCAACAAATGCCTTTTTTACTAGTAAATATTTAATTGAACTCTTGCTTTAAAAATGACTTAAGAGCTTCATTTAAAATCAGTGTGTTCTGTAGAAGATGTCAGTAGATCTCTTCTGCCATGGTGAAATTGTGGTTGTGGTACCTGTGTATGATAAGTCTCAGCACCTCGAGCCATGGGGTGTATGCTAAGCATTATGACAGTTAGGACTCTCAGCTGATTCAGTCAACTCACTAGCTCTTTGGTGTATGTGAGATTAAAACCAAGCTTAAAATAAAACACCATCAAATGCCTTAAGACAAATTAAAGTGTTAAACATATAGCAAACAAGTGGGCTTGAAATATTTAGGTGGGGCCTCTAGTTAATAAGCCATTTCTTTTTTTTTTTTTGCTTATGAGTGAGGATAGCCTGTGGCTGATCACTGTTCTGCCTCAGGAGAAACACATGAAGTCAAGAATTTCCCTGGACTAGCCAGATAATGCAGTTCACTTAAACTTCAGATTCAGAGAACTTTAGACATACTGTTCCCAATGTCTCCCAGTGTTTAAAATGGAAAAACACCCAAATCTAAATCCAACAAAACTGACAGGAAAAAACGAAAAAAGCAAAACAAAAAACGAAAAGCTACCAAGCAAACAAACAAATGAAAAACAAACCACCCACTGAGAGTTTGGATGCTGAGTGCCACTGCTACCTAACATTCTGAGACCCAAAAGTCCAAAAAGAGTTCTGAACCCAGTTCCCTAAACACATTTCTCTTCTCCTCCCCTTCTATTGGCGAAATTACTAAGGCCACTCCACGTAGTTAAAAGGAGATTTATTTAAAGGCGTAACTCACAAATGAAGGGATAGGTAGATGATGGGTTCTGGAAGAGACGCAGCGCAGTCTGGCGGTGTTCTCTGGAGAACTTTCCTCGGTCTACCTCTCGCGTCCAGGTCCAGGAAACAAGAGAGCGCCGCGCATCCCGATCTCAGGTCTTCAGCCCTCCCTTGGCCCCGCCTTGTAGGCGTGATAGTTACGGAAGCCTCAAAGGGTTGGAACTTCCAGACCAAAGCTGGAATGGTTACCCACTACACCCTTCCCTGCATTCTCTTGCATTTTTTTTAAAATTAAACGTCCATAGAGATCATGATGTAAAATAGATGTGCTTGTAAGCTGTGGACCAGTAGTTCTCAAAATGTGGTCCTTGGAACAACAGCATCTGCACCATCTGGGAGTTTGTTACAAATGTTAATTCTTAGACATGAGTGAAAAACTCAGGGATGCATTCAGCAAGCTGTATCTCCCAAGTCCTCTTGGTGATTCTGATGCAGGCCCACACATGAAAGCTTTCAAGTTTGGAAATCACATTGTATTACTGGTTTGTGATGAATTATATGGTATAGGTATGCATAGGGTATGGGACAGTACATAGGAGTAAAAAATAATATTGCAGAACCTCCACAATGCTATAATTGTCATCTTTAATTGAACAAGGGTTCATTTACATATTTGTGTATTTGAGGGTATGCTCCTCTGACGTTAGCAAACTCTCTAGGTATTGGCCATACAGAACATAAATCAGGACAGTACCTAACTCGGTTTTGAGGAGTCTTTAATACCAAGGGGTATGAAATGTTCCTTCAGTACTTTTATCCACTGGGAAACCATTGGCTTTTTCTAGGAGATGGAAGCTAAGCTGGAGTGAGAAAGGAGTCACAAAGAGATAAATATAAGGACAAAGTGTTAACTTCTGATCCTGCAAGATACCAGTAAAGTTTAAGCAGGCTGTGGAAATCTTTGCTGATTTCTTGCAGCTCTTTCTGCCCTTGTATTTGATTTTTCCTTGGCGATATAATCAGGAAGCTAATTTACATTTGCATGGGACTTTTATTATCATTATTATTTTAAAGCTTTATATTCAGTAAGCAACAGTGGTCAGAGACTTGGTTCTCATTAGGAGAGCAAGCCCATGTTTAAGATACTGTGGAAACAGCAACTACAGGGAAAGACTCAGAGGCAGCAGTTTACTGTAAATTTGAGGTGAGTCAACAGAAGGGCAAGACTGCCAAGAAAGTAAATTTGTTCTTATGCTGCATGCATAAACCACTGGTGTTAAACTGAGGAACAGGCTGGGGAAGCTGGGCTAAGCATAGGTCAGAATACACCCACAGAATTGCCTTATAGTCCATGCCCTATTCTATAAAGGACTTCAATAAATAATTCCAAATGTCCACATTCAACACTATCTTTTGTTGTTTGGTAGGTGCAAGGGAAGCAGAGAACAATGAAAATAAGCTGGGAATAAAATCCCCATGCTGTTCACTGCTTGTTGAAAAGTTGTATGACCGAGAGGAAGACAGAGTCCCTGAAAACCATGTTTTTGATGGACAGCAGAATGAGTGCCCCACAGGAGTCTTTTGAATATGCAAATACAAGATACTGAAAGATGGTGGTGCCACTTTGACATAAGGTTATTTTGAATTAAAGACATTTTTAAAAGCCAACAGGTGCAGCAAGGACACTCTAAGTCTTCCCAATATTCTTCCTGGAAGCAGGAGGTTATATCCACTTGGAGATGTCCTCGCTGTATTAGGGAGAAAATAGTGTTCTCATCATCAAGGGTAGCAAGCTGAGGCTGGGAGAATTCTGTATAAACAGACCTTGTTAAAAATCATTCTTTTCTGACCATTTCCTCTCCACTTGGTTTGGTTGCATTTCCACAGTTGCCTTTCTTTATTCAACCTGATTTTAAAGCATTTAGAGTTCATTCCCATTTTTTGGAATTCCTTTCTTCATGGATGCTCCTGTGTAACATAAGATTTGTATTAAACAAATCTGTATGCTCTCCTCCTGTTAATCTATTTTATGTCAAAAGAGTTTGTAGGCACAGTCACAAGACCATAAAATATAGAGGTTAAAATGTGTCCCCATCCACCATCTATACTGAGAGCCAGAGAGAAGGGGTTTAAATAGCCTTTGCCTAAACCAGTCTCTGCCTCAGTATGCCGACATGGGGGAGGGGGGACTCCCCATCTGATTTCAGAGCATTCCTCCTTCTTCCTTTCTCTACTATACTGGCCTTTATTCTTCTTAGAAATATGTAGCTGGCAACATGCTATTTGTTTTCTGAATGTCTGCTTAAGTGGCCAGGGACTTGCCTGTGGCACTTACTGATGTGTTTACTCCTGTGGTAATATTTGACATGTCATGTTTTCTCAGTATTGGAAAACAAAAAGAATGAAAAGGGAAATGGGAAGAAAGTTTGCTCTTCTTGAAATAGGAGGCTGGAAATAGGAGGGATGGTGATGGGTAAAGAACACAATAAGCTGTGTCTCTGCCGTCTCTGTCTGTCAACCCATCTCTCTCTGGAAATGAAAGAAACATTCTGTGCCCCATTCTCGGGCTTTTATCAGGATGAGCATCAGGGAGCAATCTCAATATAAACAGTCATATAAAAGAAGGAATCAGGATAGGGGACTATGAAATTGAAATCCAAGTGTTGTGCCTTGGTGAATGTTGCAGGATTCCATTGATGGGGAATGTCTTTCAACACACTGAGAATATGTATTGCTCTGATTGGTTGATAAATGAAGCCATTTGGCCTATAGCAAGGCAACTTAGAGGTAGGCAGGAAATTCAAAGAGAAGGACAGAAAGAAGGCAGAGAGAGATGCCAGTGAGCTGTTCAAGGAGCAACATGTAATGGAATACAGGTAAAGTCACAGAACATGTGGCGATACATAGATGAATAGTTATGGGCTAATTTAAGATAATAAGAGCTAGCTAGCAAAAGGTTTGAACCATGGCCATGCAGTTTACTGGGGGATGTGAATGGGAGAGATTTGTCCCGACTGCCGGCAGGCCGGGACACAGGAAATCTTCCGACTACATTCCATCACCCTGGAAGTTGCATCATTCAAGGTAGGATGATGTCCTGAAATCAGATTCTGGTGAAAAGAAAATAACTATAATGGGCAGGTGACTCCAAGCCACTTAGATCAATGAACAGTGTGGGAAGATGGGAACACAACACAGTCAGAGAAGGCTGGATGTTAAGTAATTCAGAACTTCTATGTATGAGAGAGGTAAGATTTGATCTCTGATTTTATCAGGGATGAAGCTGGAAAATATACAGCAGGAAACTACAACATCCAGCACCAATCAGTAGTATTTCATAAGAGAACACAGTTACCAAGTAGGGTCTTCAGAATACCAATGACTCCTTCACTTGAAAACAAATTAGCTTTTCCAGATACATTGAATTAAAATACATAGCATAAAGTTTTGCAGTTGACTTTTATACACCTACATAAGTTTGAGAAGCCTTGAGTAGAGTGGCAATACTCTGGGTTCATTATTAAAGGAAACACAAGTAATTAGTGGGTAGCTGAATTTCTGGGTGGAAAAGAAAAAATGCTAGCCCCTTCTGAATGCTTTCATTAATCAAAAACAGCTTCAGGACAGCAGAATGTGGAACTGAGAACTAGTGATCTGACTCCATGTAGAAGATTCTAATTTATTTTAATCTTAATTAAACATCTGTTGTGTTATTCCAGGCACTAGGAATAAAGCAAAGTTGTCATACTCTACCCCTAATGGACAATATCATGATGACCCTGGAGTACTTCTCTGTCATTCTTGAAGGCAGTAGCAGTTCCCCATTGCCACCCCTTCTCAGGCCCAGTGATGTCTTTTTTTTTCTTTTTTTTTTATTATTAAGAAATTTTCTATTCATTTTACCCAGTGATTTCTTAATCCTTGGTGATGCCTATGTTATTCCAAGTCACTCTACCTTGTTCTAGTTATTCTATCCAGAGAACATGGAACCTCTGAACATGAAATGAAATAATTTCTTATTTGACATATTTTTCTTCACTAGAATATGTGTTTTGATAATACAAAGAACTTTGTGCAAATTTCTTGATACACTGCTTATAAGCAGTTCTCCAAGCAAGATACTCAATGTCTAGTGATCATTGATTTCTATGGTATAAATATTTCTTTTGTAATCACTTTCAATCTCATATTATGATGTCATTGAATGTGGCACTAAACAATAGTGTGCACGGGCTTCTGTTGGTTTATCTGAATGAACTTCATCACACAACTGCTCTTCAATACCCAGAACAACGCCCCAAATGTAGGTGCTCAAATAGTCTGTTTATTCATTAATGATGTAGTGTAGTTAAGAAATAGTATTCTTTCAGTATCCTTCACTAAATGCAAGAGGAAATGTTTACTTTGTAGGCAGACATCAGAGGCTATTATACTTTTAAAGGCCTACTGGAGGTTACAGACCTGCTGAGTTTGGAGTTGACCAGGCATTGAAGGTGACTTCTAGGAAATATGTGAAGTTGTTTCAAGACAAGTGAATAAACTAAAGCTGTGAAAATGTACGCATGACAATTTGGCTAAAATAATAATGATGCCAAGTGTAAGAATTTCAGGAGAGGTCTTGTTGGGAAAATAAGACCAACTTGTTTCACATGACATACTAAATATCATATTGAAGTGGTTGGGGAGACATTGAGGAAGTCTAAAAATAAGAATAATGTTGCATTATGGAAAAATCCATCATCCACATATGTGGGTAATTGTTTCTGTTATTGGAAATACAGTGAAGGTCCAAGAAAACGAAAAATGAAAAGAAAGACTATGGACCAAAAAACAGTCTAGGAAAAGATGTGGTAAGTGACGTGATAAGATTAGAATATCAAGAAAGGATATTCTATGAAGAAGAGCACATTGGAAGGCTATTTAGAAGCAGATAGTTTATGTTTAATTCAATGTGAAGAATGGAGAGGGATTGGAAGAAAATTATGATCTTTGCATATAGTTGGAGTGATTTTGTATTTACTATGGCTTTACAAATATTTAATATACATTGCAAGATGAAATGTAAAGGAAATGAAAAGTGTGATTGTTGATAAGTCAAACTTGAGGAGGCCACTTGCCATCCAAGTGTGGACAACACAGTTCTGATGACAGTGACATCCCATGGACGTGAAGCAATCTAATCTAGATCTATCAAGATGATGGGAATCCCTGGTTGGTATCTGAAGAGATGGAATTGGTGCTAAATCATTGACTGGCACAATAAAAAAAAATGTCTGTGCTTAGCATGTAATTCCAGCTACTCAGCAGGCTGAGGTTAGGAAGATCACAAGTTCATAGCCTCCTTGGGAACCTTAGTGAAACCATCTTAAGGAACAAAGGTGAGTGATGGGAACATAGCACAATAGTATAGTACTTGCCTAGCATCCAACTCAAGACACTGAGATGAAACTCTGAACTTGAGTAGCCAAATCGAAGGAATACATTTATATGTTAACAACACAGATAATAGTTCTAGAAAGGAGACATGTGTAAAGTGTGAAAAATCAATAAAGGTGCAATCTGGGGCATTTACAAATAAAAAGGGACTAGACAAAGGCAAAGACATCAGCATGGAGGAAACAAAAATATTCTTGGAGCAGTGAAAGTAGAAATGGCCCAGGGAAGGTTTGCAGTGGTAGAGATAGGGACATTAAGCTGATAACAGTATCCATTACCCCAATCAAGTGAAATGAAGGTGGAATGCTGGCTGTTTCAGGGAGTGGTGATCACAGTAAGGTAAGTTTATGCTGAGTTTGGTACTGCTCACATTGCAGGGGTTGAGTGAGAAAGGAAATGAGAAAGGAGGTGAATACTAAAACAGAATGTTGTAAAAATTCCTGAGCAGAGGATGGAGAAATAGTTCAGTGGTTAAGAGCACTAGTTGCTTTTACAGAAGACCTGGGTTAGATTCCCTGAACCCATATGTTGGCCAACAACTATCCACAACCCCAGTTCCAGGATTCCAACAGGTATGCACATATGCAAAACTCTCTTACATACAAAATAATTAATAATAATAATAATAAATCTTAAAAAATTAAATGCCTGAACATTGGACAAACACAAACTAGTTTTGCTTTGCTTTAACTTGCAGTTTATCCTGGAAAAACTCCATATCATGGCTATATAGTGTCAAATTATTTATATTGCTCCAAAGCCATAGATCTATAATATTGTCATATTTATTTTCAAATGCCAAATATTCAGTTGATGAATAACTTTATTCATTACTCATAAATTTGTCTCATTGTAGGCAATGATAGTGTCTCTCTCTTTCCCACAATTTTCAATTTTTGCAAATTATGCTTCAGCTAAAATATATCTTTAGTTCTAAGATTTAAAAAAAAAAGAAAGAAAATATTTGCTTCCTCTTCTGTCACCAGGAAAAGTTGCTTGCTTGTAGGAAATGACTTGTACTACTCCCCATTAGTAAAGAGTAGAAGCCCCTCTCCAAGATATGGGCTCACTCCTTTGATCTTCAAGCTGCTGAAATGAGAGAACCTGTCTTAGTAGTATCTTTGGCCTTGGTGAGTTAGGTTTGTTCTGACCTAACCTTTGATCTATGCTTTCTAATTGCATTCTATATATAAGGTGTCCTGCTTTCACCTACTTTATTGACCTTTTGACGGGAATTTGGGCTCATGTCATTGGCCAGAATTGATGTTTCCTGGAGTCTGACAACTGTGTGGATTTCAAAGGCGTCAACAATAATACTCCCATGACCTTTAAGCACTGCTGTTTTCTTTTACTTTGAAATCTAGACACACAAGGTTTAAAAAAAAAAAAAAGAAAAACCTACCCACACTGGCTCTGATGGTGGGAAAAATGATATTGCTCACTATAGTCAGAAAGATTTTTATGTGAAAAATGCAAAACACTTTAGTAGAATTGAACATAAAATCCTTCCTATGTACTAATCAATTGTATATATGAAGATATCCTATAATGAAAAGAACAGCCACAAGAATCATTGCTAATATTTAACTGAATTGATTAGACAATGATATTATCAATATTGTAATCACAGTTTATATATTAGGAAAGACGATGAAAATGCTGTTTTGTGGGTTGAAAATGGTCAATTATATATACATATGCACATGGAGAGAAAGGAAAGGGGGGTTCAAAAATGCAAGAACTTGGTAGTAGAAATCCCATATACTTCTGTGAGTCAAATATTTTAAATATTTAAATATTTCTGTGAGGTAGGAATTGATTGATCAAGGCTTTATCACTACATTTTTCTTTCATATAAAACTTATCATCTCCCCTTGCATATCTTAGGAACTGAGGTCCTGGTAGACTATTTAATCGTGAACAACAAATGGATTTGCATTCTCATTGCACATTGACCAGGATGCTAAGTCTGATGTCATCAAAGAGAATTTAGGTTCCAAGAAAGAAAACAAAAAACATGTTTGCCTAATCCTGCCTTTAAAAAACTGCAGTTTTGGTAAAGAACTATGCATGTCTCTGTGCTGTTTTGTTTTTCCTATTTTTTTCCATTTGCAATCTGTTAGGTCTGGTTAATGTGATTTAAAGGCTTTTCCCACTATCTAACTACAGCTTACTACATTTATGACATAGGCAAGTTTATTAAAATAGTAAGGACATTGGAGTTAAAGCATCTTCCTCAACATTTGGCCCTAGGACCACCCTCTTGGAATTCACTTGTTTATTTATTTATTTGCAGGCTCCAGACTTAGACCTACTGAGTGGAAATCTTTAGGATGGAGCTAGAGACTCTGAATGATAGATAGCTACCTAAAGTCTGATGTTTCATTGGTCATCTAAATCAAAGTTAATACTGGAATGTGAATACAACAATAAGTCTCAGTTACCTCAAATTTGAGAGCCACTGAACCAGAAACTATGGTACAAAGACAACACATGGGCCTATTATTTAATATTAGGTCCACTCTTCCACCAGAACTGATGTGGGATGTCTCTAGATTCACTGGGTTCTTAGGTACAGAACAGTGGAGTTCATTCTAAGATCCCCATTCTGCTCCATGGAAGATCCTCCAAGGATGATGCTGCATCCAGCCTGTTCTTTGCCAAATGCTCTGCTGCTCAGCCCTCCCCTAGGGCTAAAAGTCTTGCTTCCAGAAATGTCAGCAGTGTCACTACTGATCATTTAGCTCCTTAAGAATTAAAATTTGTGACTTTCCATGTCATAAAAAGTCATAGATAATTCTATAACTGGAGCCCTCAGGCATCTGGGGCCAGGGAAGACCTGATCTAGTTTGAGCCTCTTCATTCATTCTTTATATGTGTAAAGCCGCTGTGTGTTATATGTCCATTATAACTGAGACACTCTACTAGGCTCAAATGTTCTTTACTGTCATTATAATGTCAAGCATGTTATAGGTACTCAATAAAGAGTTTAAATAGATATTATACCTATTTTCTGAAAACCTACAACATCTTTATATTTACCAGTAACAAAACTGCCATTTGTGTGCGGCCTTATAGCAAGGATGACCTACACTAACAAAGCGCCTCTTAACACCCACCTCCTATCTTCTGGTTTTCCTTTTATTCACACTCTTTTCACTTTTTCTTAATATTCTAAAACTCAATGAAAAGTTCAGTGGAAAATGATAAAGTTCAGATTTCATTAGCTTTTGATATCACTGTTCCTTGGGGAGGAAAAAAAATCACATTTTTGGGTGACCTTTTTAGTTAATTCACAGCTGAGAGAAAATCACCTTTAGCTTCTTTTCCATTTGTGGATAATTAGGCTTACCAGTCAGCATAGACCTATGGGGTGGGCTGTGCTGTGGGGGTGAAGAGAGATGGAATATGAGAATCATCTCACCTTTTTACCTCAGAGTCCCAGACCCTAAGCTAGGGCGAAAATGTGATTAGCAATTAAATGGCATCTTAGGCTATGACACCACTGACAAAGGCTGGTTACCAGGCTTTGGAGGGCTCCATGGCATCCTAAGAATCAGAAAAGCTTCCGGTGGAGAAGGATATTAATACTGAGCTTTCACTGGACCTGGTTTTGTGGAATGGAAGAAGGAAGCGATTTACGGGAGTGGATGTAAAACATGTGAAGGGACTGAAGATTATATACATGCAAAGCAAATGGACAAACTTGATTTCTGCAAGGCTCTACTTCTGGATATTTCTATGTAGTTCAGTCTTCTCTATCAGAACCCAGTCTTTCTCCTGATCAAGGGTTTTCCAGACAGACTGATATTAGTCACATAATCATTTTTCCAGACAAGCTGGGTCAGGACTGACCTCGGCGAGTTCTTTATTAGAACAGTATGGTCTCCAGTAATATCACTTGTTTGTGAGTTTCCCACATGGAGAGGGTAAACCAAATTGGTGGTGTCAGATACAATTCCCATAAATAGAAGATGAAAAGAAAGATCTATGAGGTCACATCCAGCCTGTCTCTGGAGGATTGGGGCAAGAGGATTCCAGGATGTATCTATTTTCTAACACTCTGTCCAGTGCAGACTCCCATGTTTACATTTATACAGCACCTTTCCTCAAAGGAAATGACTTCACTCATGGAATGGCGAAAGGGCACTTGAAATCTGAGTTGCACGGAGATGCAATAAACTTCACCCTGTCAGGAAGTTTGCACTGAGACTTTGTGAACACTCCTTTGTGGGTCGCACCCCGTCACTCCCACTTACCTGCCTGCCTGTGTGAGATGTTCTAAGCTATTCTACACCCGCTGCTCAGGGCCTCCCTTCCCAGATAGCTCCCATGGCTTCCCCAGCGACCTTAATTATCACCTCATCAAGTGTATGTATTTAGTGCATTTAATATGTCCCCAGAAATCAATCCATCCTCTCCATGCACTCATTTCAGTTAACCCTTTCATCAATCCTCCGGCTTGTTGTGTATTTCCACATTCTGGTTTGAAGTGACTCAGAAATAATCTATCCTCTTATTAGAGCCTCGTAAAAAGGGACTTTGCAACCTGCCAGCTGTGCGATCTTTCCACCTCTGAAAGTGAGCTTCAAAATGGTATTAGCTTCCTTTTCTTGTTCGAGCATTGCATGACTGGTCTAAATCCAACTCACCGCCTGCACCGTCTCTCCTTTTCAAGTTTGCGCTGTGCTTTGAATATTTCCCATCAAAGGGAGCGGCTGCTCTTTCCCTACAGTTAAATCTTTATTATTTTCTGCTTTTCTTGCTATGGCTGCTATCTTCTGTTCCTCTGCATTGCATTTCTCCTCTTTTCCCTCTGGCATTTGCAACGCTTTCAATTTGGAGTCACCCAAGAGTTTCCTTTGTGTGTGTGTGTGTGTGTGTGTGTGTGTGTGTGTGTGTGTGTGTGTGTGTGTTTTCTTTGCACCATGGCCATGAATACAGATGATAATTCAACTAAAGGTAACAACCTTGTTTGCAAATTTCACTTACTTATGGGCTTCTGCTGTTTCAATATGCCTATATGGTTGAGATATGTTGCACAAAGATGGACTCCATGCTGTGGAGCTCTGGGCAATCAGCTAAGACATTGGAATAATCCCAGGTCCTTTGGAGCTAACAGATCACGATTCAAATCTTTGCTCAGGATTTACCATGCCAAGATGTTATATTTGCTAAATATGGGAGCTGTGACAACTGATCACAGTGTGGCTTAAAACAAGAAGTATATTCTCTCATGGACCTAGTGGCTAGAAATTCTGCCCTCTGTTTGTCTCCTAACGTTTGGTGGTTGTCAACTGTGCTGGTTAGTTTTAACTGTCAACTTGGCAGAATTTAGAATGGCCTGAGAAGTGAGTCTTAATGAGGAGTTATTAGAAAAGGGTTGGCCCATTTGGCATGTCTGTGGGGGGGGGTTGTCTTTATTGTTAGTGGAAGGTGAAAGATTCTCTTGAGCATGGGCAACACCATTTCATGGAGTGGGCCCTGGACTAAATAAGAGTAGAGAAAGTTAGCTGAGTTGCAAGCGAATAACATGGATGTTTTTGTCTTTCTGCTCTTGACTGTGGATGTGATGTGACTGGCTGTTGGGACTCCTGCCTTGGCTTCATTTCAATAATGGAATGTAACCTGGGAGTATGAGCCAAATAAAGCCTTTCCTCCCCATGTTGCTTTCTGTCATAATATTTTATCACAGCAACGGCAAGGAAACTAGAACACCAACAACCTGAGGCAGGTTGCTGGCCATAGATTCACCATCTCAGCTTCAGTCCCCATGTCCCCAGGGCTGCCTCGTCAGTCTCTCATTGCCTGATTTTTCTCATAAAGATACCCCCGACTGGGTTTGAGACCCACTTAAATCTAGTATAAGATCATTTGTGAGTCCTCAATTATACTTGAAGAAGCTTGGTTCCTTCACAAGCTCGTATTTCCAGGTACTGGTGGATTGGAAACAACCATTGGAGGATGCTCTTAGCACATTACTGCTTTAGTCAGGGCATTTGTTCTCTCTGAGCCTTGGTTTCCTCATCTGTGGGAGAACAGTAATACTGCCATTCAGAATTTGTTCAGAGAAATAAATAATGTGATATTTGGAAAGTCTCCAGCACAGCATACAAATTAGTATATTTTAATTCTCCTTTCCAAGTTTTCTTTAATACAGTACTTTAGAAAACAGATACGGCCTTGCTTTGCACTAAAATATTAACCACTGGCCTAGTACTTGATTAGTAAATTTAGAAAGATTTCCTTTTCTCATTCTTAAGCAAGACAGAATTGAAAATACTGGAGGGGAAGGGGTTTAAATGAATCTTTTCAGGATTCATTCATTCTTCTGATTAATAAATAAGTATGAGTAATGACGAAGTACTTAACAGT
The DNA here is from genome assembly GCA_902168415.1 of Peromyscus melanophrys. Lineage (NCBI taxonomy): Eukaryota > Metazoa > Chordata > Mammalia > Rodentia > Cricetidae > Peromyscus > Peromyscus melanophrys. The sequence goes on from CABHPR010155955.1 coordinate 37,097, forward strand.
GGACAAAATAGAAAAGACTCAAGTCCTTGTGCAAAGTTAGCTAATATGAAGTATCATGATAGGTGTCTAATGTAATTCCATATCATTGAAAATAAATCAGAGAAAAATGAAATAGGGTAAGAGGAAGTATGCAGCATAAAGGAAGATGGAACATGGTAAGCTTTGAAAGGCAGCATTTAAGGTAGGTTCTTAATGAATTGAGGGGTTACCTTATGCAAGGGGATGGATGTGGCATACTCTTGAAAGAAAGAAGAGTTAGTGAAATGCCCTGTGGTAGGAGGAGAACCAAGGTTGCTAAGTATATATTCAGGGGAGTGGGGAGTACCATTTTTATAAGGGGACAAAAGCTAGATCATCCACTTCCTGGGACCCTTGATTGGGAGAGGTCACCATGAGTGCTGGGTGGGATTCAGCATGCCCAACAGAGTGCAGTGCCTAGGAAATGGCTACCATTAGCTGTGAGATCGCCAGAAGGGTGAGCTGAGGGCACTGTGGCTGGCTATCTGTACACTAGAGAATGTCTATGTGGTATGTAGTTCATGTCTCTCACCTTCTATCTCTACTGCCATTCTTTTTGTTCACTGTTCAAACTCTTCTACAGATGTGAAAACAACATCAGCTTTGTATCCTTGCTCTTATTCTCTTTTGTATTGTTTTATTTTATTATATATTAGAATTAGATAGTACTGCTTAAGGTATTTATAGAATCATCTTGTGCTGAATGATATATTATAGGCTATTAGGTTTTTTTTTTTTTAAGAATAACATGATAGGGGTGGGAAGAGGGCTCCATTTGTTAAGTACTCACTGTGTAAGCATGAGGACCTGAATTCAATCTCCAGGACACACATAAAATGCTAATCTCAGGGCTGGGGAGGTAGAGACAGAATGCTACCTGATGCTTCCTGGTCAGGCAGTCTACCCAAATCGACTCTCAGATTCACTGAGAGAACCTGACTCAACAACTAAGGTGGAGAGTGATTGAGGATGATGTCTGCTATTGACCTCTGGCAACATACATGCGCGTGCATACACACATGCACCTCCCCCTACAAACACATGCTAAGCGACATGATAATTTTATAAAAGGTCATTTCATAAAATTACATATTCTGTTAAATGTATTTGTTTGCACTGGGAACACAATTATTCATCTTTTGCTCTTAGCATCTTTTTCAGAGGTGATCCTGGGGATGGAACCCAGGACCTAATACACAATAAACAAGTGCTGCACAACTGAGCTATATCCCTAATATATTTTTAATGTTTATTCACCTGTAACTAAACTCAGATATGCTTTGTGGGACATTTACCTAGGAAAGAATACAGTTGATGGGGGTAGGGGGTGATGAATTCTGTTCTCAGCAACTGCTATGATTTCACTTCTATTCTCTTGGGAAAGTTTGAAGGAACGAGTACCCTTTCCATAAGAAAACAACAGAGATTAAGAAGAGGGACAGAGTGAGGACAAGCTGAATGGAGGTGTGGGAAGTCCAAGAAAGAATAGCAACAGGTGAATAACATTGTCTAATTATTCTATAAAGAATCTTATGCAAAGTTCTCTTGTCTAAATCTCTCTAAGCCAAGTAGAAAGGCAAGGCTTTTAAATCCCGCTGTTGACAACTCAAAGTCAAGAGCAGGTTAAAAAGCCATGTGCTAATTGTTCAAGATTGACTGACTAAATCTAATACAATAGTAAATGCCATGTATTAGTTTTTGGTCAGGGCACTGGGCCTGGGGTACAGTCAGTATTCAGTAACATTCACTGAGCTTGTATAGTATCCATTGCCCATCACAAATTTGGTAGAGATCCATCAAGAGGAGGAAATGGCTTCTATCTTTTAGAATTGTCTAGTATTGACTCGGAATTATTTCTTTCATTTCTTCAGTTTCTTTTATTTCATCTTGCTTACTCTTGTTCTGAATGAACCAAGGCCAGTGCATCTAACTAAGGATTGAAGTAGTGTTTGGTGGTGGAAGGGCAGTGAGAAAGACTTGAAGCCCAAGTTGGGACTCACCCCTATACATACACACACCACACACACACACACACACACACACACACACACGCACGCACATACACCACAAGCACGCACCTACAACCTACACCCCTACACCAGGTACTCTTTGTTTTGTTAAGGGGAGCCCTGCTGTGACGAATCCACCTGACTGTCACAGGGTGTCTCAACTGCCCCAGGGAGTCTAACGTATTTGGTAGTCAAGATCTCACAGGTTCGACTGCGTCAGCAGTTATGTGAGAGGCACCATTCTTGCCCCCATAGCTGAGCTATTAAGCCCAGAGTCAGCCCTGCCATTGTAGAAATCAACTGAATACCATTGCTGCTGGGGATCTGATGAAAGGCCTCCCAAACTCCCCTGGTCCAGGTTGCTCCCTCAGAACAGGAGGAAAGCTAGATTCCAGCTGCTTTACAAGTAAGGTGAGAGACTAGGGACATCTTCATACCTCGCAGGACTGGGATAGTGTCCCTGGAAGTAGATTTATTCAGTTTGTTTAGAGAAATATCAGGAAGAAAGTCCAGACACAATTACTTTTCCCTTGAGGTTGACGCCCTTCAGCTGCTCTGTCCATAGAGCTGAGCCTCATTTTCTTCATCTGTAAAATAAAAGATTCTTGGAAATAGAGAGATGACTCAGCAGTACAGCGTGCTTGTTCCTGCAGAACACATAAGCTCTGCTTTCAGCAATCAGTGGGTGCCTCACACATGTTTGTAACTCCAGCTCCCAGGGGCATGTGTATGCCTTCTTCTAGACTCCATGGGTACAGGCACTGACTTGTATACACACACACACACACACACACACACACACACACACACACACACACAGGCAAGCAAAATTGCTTTACTATTATTTTTTTAAAATCAGGTTCTGTCAAGTCTGAAATAAAAAGGAAGTTTTGTCATGTATTATTTTTGTTTATTTGTTTGGTTTTGGTTTTGGTTTTTCGAGACAGGATTTCTCTGTGTATTTTTGGTGCCTGTCCTAGATCTTGCTCTGTAGACCAGGCTGGCCTCAAACTCACATAGATCCTCCTACCTCTGCCTCCTGAGTGCTGGGATTAAAGGTGTGTGCCACCACCACCTGGTGTATTATTTTGTTGAACCTTCCAATCTCTTTGTCTTATTTGGTCCTGAATTCAGCATCTGAGGTGGGAGGATTTAGTCCCCTTTAACAGGAGCTGAGGCCATGTGAAATTAGCAAGAGGCAAAAGAAAATCAGTACAGGGGAACATTTTCACCCAGATCTGTGCAGATTTATTCCATGACCATCAAGACATTCATTTAGCCACCATACATAGACTGCTTGTGAGTCCTGAGAACAAGTTTAAAACAAGGTGAGATGGAGGCACAGAGGGAGCTCCAGGAGACTCAGAAAAGGTAGATTCTACATCTTTGGAATGGAATCCAAGAAGGATATTTGTGAATCAAGTGCTAATAACAAACAGGGAGCAAGAACAGTAGGTAAAGTTCACAGAAGAAGGAAAAGAAAATTCAATTATATCCAACCAATGTTTATTGAGTTTCTCTCCTAAGAAACTTACTCATTAAGGCAGGAAAGACATCTAGCCCTTGAGGCAAGATGTAACCCAGTCAAGCCAATATTCAAACACAAGTAAGAGCAGCAGAGGGTGAGGAAAAACATGCAAAGATTTGTAGAAATTCACTGCAGGGAGCTTTATTCCCTGACAGAGTTAGGCTAGCACCTTGGAGCAGGTACTTTCAGCTGGGTAGTAACACGATGAGGTATGTATGTGGGAGATGCAAACATGAGAACCATTGTGAAGAAAGAGTAGAATCTGGGAAATGGAGCACTGAGTTATTAAAATTCATGGAGCACAGGAGGAAAGGTCCCACAAAAGTTTTTTTTTTTTTTTTAAAAATCAAATTGTAGACATCCTTTAAAAAAATCCTGTCTTGGGGACACTGATGAACCCACACCAGTTCTGAAGTAAATAAGTTAATGATGCAGAGATTAAGGTTTCTGGAAATGAATCTCTGTCCATTGTTTTGATAAAAGGTAACTGATATATACAATATGACAGGAAATCAAAGTATGTCTTTCATTTGAGAGTGGATATAAGAAAAGAGGAAAAAAACAGGCCAGATAGTTAGAAAGATAATCTTTGAACCCATATGATGACAACAGGAATAAAAATAAGATGCTGTAGACACCAGCTTATGACATGGATTCTAATTAAAAACATATGCTGGAGTTTTGGGGAAGGGCACAGAAATGCCTGGGATTTTTTAATCTTGGTGAGAAAAGGAAGAAACCAGAATCAATATTAGAAAAAATAAAGATGAGAAGCAATGGCAAGATTTGAGAAAAGGTAATTAGAGAGAGAAGGTATATTTAGAGGAGACAATGTAAACAAATGAAGCTGAAGGGAAGACAGATCTGACAGTGAAAGTGAGGAAGCAAAGCAAGAACATCCCCTCTGAGGCAGAGGCTGGGTTACATTACATGTGTAGTATTACAAAGGAGGGAAATTGCTAAAGAAAGGGTCATTAGTCTCCGGCACCCGAGGGGTTAAGGGGCACTGAGGCAGTGGGTGTCTTTGGCAACATTTATGAGGACACAGTTGTCTGAGGAGCTCTTCATTTCCGCTAGACATCAGAAGCTCTGTTTGAGATTTTATAATCACAGTATCTGACAGTGTCCGTACACCAATCACCAGATTCATTCAATAGGTATTGCTAGATGAAGAAGTACACACACACACACACACACACACACACACACACACACACACACACACAGTCCATGCCATTTAGGAAAGTTTGGGGTTCATTTTTTAAATGTCACTAAAGAAGGAGAAGTCAAGTAGTAGTAAAAGAAGCCCAGAGACAGTTCTGGGGTGGTGAGGTCCTTCTTCATTCACAGCAGCCCCAGAACCCTGTGCAGGGTTTCACCAGCCCCCTGTCCAGAGTTTCTGAGTGATCTGAGGTGAAGACCCCCACCAACTGACTTTCACTCTAACCAGCTACCTAGATGATGTTGCTGCTTTAGGGATCATACTTGAGGAACTGTCAAGCTAGTAAGAAGGCTCCTGGAGATTCATTCAGGCAGGTGTGGAATCCCAAGTATTTCTTTTCTTTTCTGTCTGAGCACTGATATGATTCTGTGCTGATTTTTCTCATATGCAATATGTTTTGTTTTTGTTTTTGTTTTTTTTTTTGTTTTTGTTTTTCGAGACAGGGTTTCTCTGTGTAGTTTTGCACCTTTCCTGGAACTCACTTTGTAGACCAGGCTGGCCTCGAACTCACAGAGATCCGCCTGCCTCTGCCTCCTGAGTGCTGGGTTTAAAGGCGTGCGCCACCACCACCCAGCTACAATATGTTTTATTGCCAACAATACAGGACTCTTCAATGTGTTAACCCAGATCCTTAAACATACCTGTTGGTTTAAAATATTTTCTCATTGAAATTTTTATTTATCTATTTTCAATCTGTCTGATTCATGGAAGTATAATTGGTAAAGTCATATGTATACAAGGTGGCAGTCTGATGTTTTGATGCATATATACATTGTGAACTAATGACCCAAATCTAGCAAATTCACATCCCCAGTACCGCACATAGTAAAACTTATCTATTGTAATTTCATAGTAAATTTTAAGCACAAAGGGTATTATTAATTGTCATCATTAATGATATTTATTACATCCCCCAACAGCCAAAAGCCCCTGGCTACCAACATTTCATTTCATTTCTTCGAGTTTCTGTTTTCTTTTCTTTTTATTGAAAATAGATTTTTCTCTCATACAATACATCCTGGCCACAGTTTCCCCTCCCTCCACTCCTTCCAGCTTCCTCGCATGTACCTCTCCCCTAAGATCCACTCCCCTCCATTTCCCTTCAGAAAAGAGCAAGCCTCCAAAAGACAACAATCAAACATGACAAAACAAGATACAATAAAACAAGGCAAAAGCCCTCATATCAAAGCTGGACAAGGAAACCCAACAGGAGGAAAACAGTCCCAAGATCAGACAAAAGAGTCAGAGACATACTCACTCCTACTGTTAGGAGTCCCACAAAAGCACCAAGCTAACAGCCATAACATACATGCAGAGGACCTCATCCAGACCCTTCCAGGTCCCCTGCTTGCTGCTTCAGTCTCTGTGAGCCAGTATGAGCCCTGCTTAGTTGATTTGGTGGACCATATTCTCCAGGACCCTCTTTGTCCTACAAACTTTCCTCCTCCTCTTCCTTGGGGTTCCTGGAGATCTGAGGGAAGGGGCCCAACAGAGACCTCTGAATTAGACTCTCTCTGCATAATGCCAGGCTGTGGCTCTCTGCATCGGCTCTGAGCTGCTGCCAGAGGAAGCCTCTCTGAAGACAACTGGACCAGCCATTGATCTATGAATACAGCAGAATATCATTAAGAATCACTTCATTGATTTTTCTTTAATTTTTTTTATTTGCAAGTTGTATTTGTTTCTACTCTAGGTCTCTGGGTTATCTAGTGTCTGGTTCCTGGCCATCAAGGCTGTGTAGGGCATGGGCTCCCTCCCGTGGAGTGGGTCTCAAGTTAAATCACTGGACATTGGTTGACTACTCCCACAAGTTCTGTTCCACACTGTCTCAGCACATCTTTCAGGCAAGGTCAAAGGTTTTATGGCTGGGTTGGTGTCCACGTGCAATCTGTAACCTGCAGGGTACCTTCTTGCATCAAGGAGACTAGAACATACAGGTGAAAGCTCCATGGAGGCACTGGCTTGATCTCTCTATATTCAAGGACTTGTGTGAATAGTGTACTCAGCAGTAGGTCCCTGCTGTCAGTTTTCAGAGAGCAACTTTCTATCCTAGCATCAGCTTAGGTTGTTTGGGGATTTCCATGGGAACTCCTTGACCAACAACTCGACTAAATGCAATGCAATCCAGCTACTTGGAGCCTTGCCTGGCTATGAAAGATATCATGGTCTGTTCTCAGTTTTTCATAGTCCCAAACATTTTAAAACAAGACAGAAATAGTTGGAGCTTCAGAAGGCAGCAAGAAGGAGAAACCATTTTTATTTTGTTTACTTATGAAATGGAAAAGTTTGTATATGTTTAGGTACAGAAGATTCCTTTAAACTAAAATGATCCTTGTGGGCTGTCATTTCCCAGATGTTCTGAATCTTGTGAATATACGCACATCTGTCAATCAGTCTATCTTTGTGGATAGGACATTCTAAACTGAAGGTGAGCTTTAGCCTTTTGCTCATACAAAGTTATCTGTAGCCCCCACAACCTCACAGATTTGGAAGGGGAGGAGTAAAATAAAGCACCCTTTGAATCACACACAGATGCATAATTTGATGCCAATAAAAATGGAGATGAGCTACAGCTAGATAACCATCAGCTCAATCCAAGATACAAAGGTTTACTTCTTTATGTTTGCATTTAGTCATTTTTATAGTACTGACTTCCCAGCTCATTTCAGAATAAATCCATGCAGCGTTGAAACAAATGCCAAAGAAACAGAAAAAAAAAACCTCCCTCAGAATTTCCCGTTCATATTTATAGTGAGTTGACAGATAATGTATTTCCTTCAGATCAAGTGCTAATCAATTCATTGCTAAGAGGAAAAGAAAAAGAAAAACAGAACGGAGAGAATGAAGAAAACAGATGAAGAGGAACAGTTTATGTGGATCTTCTGGTCATTTCCCTTCTGTTATAATTCTCATTAAGAGACTTAATTTGTATTACATTAATACATATAGAAATTGGGGATGCAATAAGCAAAGAAGTTGCTGTCACATTTGCAAATGTGTTGCTGCCACATGTTTCTTAAACTCGGAATCTTAAATTCTGCAATGTGAGGCTTTGAAGAGGGCAGTAAGGGTCTCCTCATTCTGATTCTGATTCTCCTGTTTGCTCAGAATACAAGTTACAGGGTGAAGAGAAGTAGATTTGTGACCTGCCTTGTTTGCATCCCTCAAGCATCACCAATCCAACTCCTTTGCATCCCAGTCTTGTTCTTCTCTTGACTGCTGCTGAAACCGATTTTATCTCCGACAGATTCCCTGCTGCATGATAGATTTTGGGAAACTCAGCCAGACTTTGCCATTGATAATGGAATGAACTGAGGTGTTGGAATAAAAGACAAGGGCTCCTTGGATTGTGCATCTGGTCTAGACAAGGGAAATTGGAGGCAGTAGTGCTGAAGTGGAGGGGGGCTGTCCCACATTTATTAAGAGTTAATGTGCATAGGAATGATTTGGGGGTTTTGCTACCAAGTAGACTGATTCTACAGGCTTCCACACATATAGACACTGTGTATTTAGGAACTTCATCTTGATTTACTGTAGAGCTCTCTTCTCTTGCCCTGGCCAGTGATGTGTTTCAGCTTCTTCCACCACTGCACAAAAACAAAGTGGGGTTAACTCTAATAGTCCAGGAGGGCCATGTAACTTTTATTTCAAAGTAAAACAAAAATATGATCAGTAATTTTAGAATTATATAAGGAAAACTGCTTGATTCCCCACTACCAAATATAGAGATCAGTGAGCCATTGGCATAGTGAGTATCTTATGGTGGTGCTAATGGAGTTCTCCTGACTGTTTATTCCAACCATAGTCATTACATGTCAGGGATGGTGTCCCATGTCTGATTCCTAGGAGAAAGTAAGGGAGATGTGGGCTGGGCATGGGAAAGAGTGTTCTCACATTCATTGAGCACTCTTTGTGATTAATTTACTCAACACTAAGTTTTAATCTTTGAGAAGTCCTCAAGAGGGTCAGTAATACTGTATATTAACTATAAAACAACTCAAATGGGTCGAGAATGAAGGAAAATCAAAGAGACTTAGTAGTTTGCCCAGAGCCAAGTTTACTGGGAAGATAGATAGCCTGCATTCTTCTATTTATTTAAAAATTGTGTTTCTGTCTCACCCATCTCTTATCTATAGCTTGACTTGGGGCCTACTGGAACATTTTAGTTATCTTGCATCATTTGCCATGAGAAGAATGTACCTGATTGAGTGCCAGAGTATGAGAGAAGGAGGAGAACATCCTTTTTGGAGAATAGTGCTGAGAAAGGGTGTTGTTGCCGTGTTGTGAAGGCTGACCTCAATCAAACTCATTCAACATGTTTCTTCCTTATCATAATTGTCTTTATGGAGAAGTTTTTCCTTCAAACTAGTCATTTTTGAGCCACTTGCATGTTTCACTTATTACTTCAAAAATGCTTCCTCCAGAAACATGAAAGCAATATTTAAAGACAAAATGCAGATGTAAACATTTTGAATAGTAGCATTAGGTTGATACATACATTCTCAACACTCATGGTTAAAATAAATCTATGCAGTGTATTATAATAACCTTACCAACAAAGACCAAGAAAATACCTGAAAAAAACTATGCAGAAAAGAGTTTATCTAACTATCATTTAGAACTGACACAAAAGTACAGCTCTGAAGAAGCGAAGCTAGTTTATGTGGAAATAAATCGATGGAAGTTAGGTGAATCATTAGCCTTTATGGCTTCTACACACTCATTAATTACTATCTATATCATTAAGATAAGTCTTATTGGTTTTTCTGCATTTGATTGCACCATGAATTATTTTCTGATGGAATGTAGTTACATGCTCCTAACTTAAAAGGACAAAAACATCTATGTCAAGATGACCTTGTCTATGACATAATGTAGACTGTCGTTAGTGTTGTGAATAATCCTGGTCTTTTATGCACTTCTTCTGTTGAAAATAGAAAGTTTTATACATAGTGAACTGTGAATAAATAAACACTGTCCATAGAATATTGGACTCCTGGGTCTTTAGCAGAATTTTTATCTTAAATTTTGTGGTTTTATTTTTTTTTAGGGAAATCATTCATAAGTGGGATGAATTCACTTCTGAGGTGTAAAAAAGACCATTTTCTGACATTTTCAATAACAACTTTAGATATTTCATGTATTTGAAACATTTTTTTTTTGCTGAAAGTTTTATATTACATCACCTGTTTTGTATTAGTTATAATTTTATAAATAACTAGGCACACATAAAAATGGGCCGGTGCTCAAATATAAAAAAGTGTCTAGGTTACAAATCAGTACTCTGTTGAGGAGCTGGAGAGGTAACTCAGTTGGTAAAGTGTTTGGCTTCCAAGCTTGAGGACCTGAGTTCAATCCTTAGAACAGACATGAAAACAAATCAACCAAGCAAAAAGACAACAACAACTGATGTGGTAAGACATGCTCATAATCTCAGAGCTGGGGAGGCACAGACAGGCAGATTTCTGGGGATCACTGACCAGCTTAGCCTACCTGGGGATTTCCATGTCATAGAGAGACCATATCTCAAAAAAAAAAAATTTGGTTGGCACCTGAGGAAAAACACAGAGGGTTCTCTTCTGACCTCCATATTCAAGAGTACACAAGTGCACACGCACATATATAACCCTATCTCAGATGTCATTTTGTGTTTGATGAGGTAGCTGCACAGGTGACACCGTCAATAAACAACATGTGGTAGATCCATAGAGTAGGTGTTACAAAAACCACCGAAGTATCCATGCTGCAGCAAGAGTCATCTTGAAAACATGCTAAGTGAAAGAAGCCAGATGCCGCGAGTCACATATTTTATTCAATAAAATGGTTCAATTTTCTGAAAATATCTAGGACAGAATAATTGGTATCAGAAAAAGCGCTCTCGTGGTTGCCCAGGGGAGCAAAAATGAGGAGTGGTCACTAATGTGTGGAATTTCTCCACAGGGTGGTGAAAATGTTCTAAAAGTAAAGAGGGTTAGTATTTGTACGACCGTGGGAATACACTAAAATTGCTTGTATGTCATAAAAGGATTGCATGGTATGTAAACTCTTGCTCAGTATGACTGTTCTTTCCAAACTTGAGGGAGGTGGCAAGATGACTCGGTGAGCAAAGGGGCTTGCTGCTGAGCCAGATGACCCGAGCTCACTCACTGGAACCTACATGGTGGAAGGAGAGAACCAAACCTCGCAGGTTGTCTTCTGGCTTTCGCATGTGTGCCCTTTAGCACGCGTGCCCTTTAGCATGCGTGCCCCTGCTCAACCCATGGCACAGGGGAGAGAGCAGTCTAGGACAGAATAAACTTTCAACATGCTAACTGTGTTTCAAAACAATCGCTGTAGGTGAATCCACACGTTAGCTGAAGTCAATATAGCTGAGAGGTCCACACCAACCAATGTGCTCATTGCTCTATTCCTTGTTTCTCTTCTGAGTGGAATAGCCCCTGCAGAATGCTTTTCTTTGCATTTTTTCCCAGAAACACAGATGTAACAAGCGATGGCACTTTCCATTTTGCATGCCCTCCTGGTGGTCTCAAAGCATATGCTGGATGTAGAGAGAGAAAGTATGACTCACAGGGCAAACAGCACATTGTTCTATTAGACAAAAAACCATTTCATTGGGTTTGTAATACATTCTTGTTCAAAAAAGAAATTGGTGGAACTAAGAGAAGAATGAATGGTTCTCATTTTTTTTCTCAATCCTAGTGCACCCAGAGATTTCCCACAATTCTTTTGCTTGCCCTAGTCTCTGAGTAGCAGGGAATATTGCTTTGCTTTATCTTTCTTATTTCTGCCTTAATCATCAGTGACAAGTTTCTGCTGGATTGAGCTGTTATTCAAGTTGCCTTGGAGGTAACCCCAGGAAGATGATACTGCTTCAGCTCAATGTTTAGAAGCTATAGGAACAGACTAAGCTTTGGTCGATATTCCTGCAAGAGGGATGACTTAAGGACCTTGGAGAGTTTGGCAGTTGCCATCTACCTTATTCCAGAAAAAGTCTGTGTGCTGATGTTAGAAATGAGGTCTTCCCTGGGAAAGATGTAACAGCTTTTTTTTTTTTAAATGAACATTTACTTAGAATGTCAAAAGACATTACAAATCATAACAAACACAGAGGGAAAAAGTGTTGCTCAATTACGGTATGAAATCTAAAAGCACGATCATTTCAAACACTGAGTCCCATCATTTCCAGTTCTCAGGGCTAAGGGCTGTGGGATGTGTTTGTAGTATGATAGAATGCCTAATCCTGAGTTTTGTATCTTGATATTGGAAGAGTTAGTGAAGTCAGAATTATTAACAGAGTTCTTAGAAACACTTGAGACACTGAAATGCTTGCTAATGACACACAAGAGTCACTATAATCTGTATATGGGTACCTCAATACTTCTGTAAGTCACCTCCTGAAGTTGGGTGTCTGGATGCCCATAGACACTACCTCAGCATTCTTCAGATATGACAGCAGAAAGAGGAAAACAGAAATATCAGAGAAGCATGATGGCAAGGTTAGCTCATCGCTGTTGAAAAAGCCTCTTTGAACAGCACGTAGCATATAAATGTGCATAATTTCTGTGCTTTTATATACTCATTAAAATACATTTAGTTTAAGCTAAAGAAAAAAAAAGAGCTTAATTCTGCAAATCTTATAATAATGGAGGGAGTGTGTTTCCAAGGGGTCCCAAAACTTCAGCTTCTTGAGCTTCATGTTAAATTCTCCTCTATTGACACATGTCTTCACAGATTCCAATATACACAAATCTATTTCCCCATTTCCTCTGCATCTATATAGAAATGCTGCTGCTGAGAACAAGGTAGGTGCAGAGATTTCCTAAGGACACCAGCCCTATCCCTAGGATAAAAGAAATTTTATGTGTTATCAGACACATACATTCCAATTTAAAACACAGAGGATATCCAGACGGTGATTCAATATGAGAAAAGAATTCTTTAATTTATCAAGATTTCTTTCTTTTCCTAGAATATTCTCTACTCTTTAGACATTCCCGTTACTAAGGAGAGAAATGAAACCTTCCTTTCCCCTCATAAAATACATCTTTAAAACAAATTCGTAGTAATGTCTTCACCATGAGAGTATTATTAGATTACTGAATCACTGTGAGTCAGAAGCCTTAAATCTTATCACACTGGCTTAGAGGACACTTGTTCCATCAGGGATATAAATCTGCAATGCAGGAAAGGATCACCTTTCTTAACACAGCAATGGAATCCCCTTTGATCCTTCTCAAGGCACAGTTCCATTCTCTCACCCATTCAATACTACTTAATAATGCTAACGATGCCCAAGGTTCTCACTGAACCCAAACTAGGTTTCAGATGATAAGACATAGTTTTATCACCCGGGAACTATGAAGTTAGACGCTATGAGGTACATATAGAAGACACTGAGTGGCAGCTGACATATTTGCAGTGTGGGACTTTATAGAGAAGAGGCTTTCACCAACCCTCAATTTGAAGACAGGAGGATGGATAAAATATACTGATCCTTGCCCTCATTGGGTTTATGGTTTTCTAAAAAAGCAACTCAATGGATAACTCAAGATACACCATTTTGGGTTTTTGTTTTTGTTTTTTGTTTTTTGTTTTTTTCCCCCCTGGGGAGATGTCAACAAATGTCTATTCACTCTAGTTAGGGTACCTGCAACAGATCAAAGAAACAATTTCTTTCAAGTTTAGTTTGGTGAACCAATGAGTTTATTGGGATTACTTATAGAATCATGTGTGACTCGAAGGCAGCTGCATTATCAAAAATCCCCCCCTAGCATGGGTGACAGACTCATAAAAGCTGCATTCTTAAAGGTCCCAACACAACTTACAGGCAGCTCCATGGAAGAGTCATCTTTCTCCAGCAACTGTTTACTGCTTTCGTAATGCTGAGGAGTGGTCTTATGAATCCTGTAACTTTCTATCCTTCCTTTGCCTGTAATTTCAGAAGCTTTCTGAACTATTTAAGTTTTCTCAGCTTCCTGAGTCTTGGGAAATTCTCTCCCTACCTCCAGGAAGAAATGCTTAAAATTGGAGTAAATACCTACATAACACAAATACGTATATGAAGCCCCCAGGGGAATAGGAAGAAGCAGAGTGCTAGAGATGTCCCCAGAAATCCACAAAGATACCTCCACAATAGACTACTGGCAATGGTCAAGAGAGTGCCTGAGCTGACCTACTCTGGTGATCGGATGGCCGAACACCCTAACTGTCATGATAGAACTCTCATCCAGTGACTGATGGAAGCGGATGCAGAGATCCACAGCCAAGCTCTAGGTGGAGCTCCAGGAGTCCAATCGGTGAGAGAGAGGAGGGATTATATAAGCAAGAGATATTGAGACCGTGATTGGAAAAAGCACAGGGACAAATAGCCAAACTACTGGAAACACATGAACTATGAACCAATAGCTAAGGAGCCCCCATGGAACTGGATCAGGCCCTCTGGATAAGTGAGACAGTTGATGAGCTTGAACTGTTTAGGAGGCCCCCAGGAAGTGGAACCAGGACCTGTCCTTGGTGCATGAGCTGGCTTTTTGGAACCTATGCTGAGACACTTTGCTCAGTCTTGGTATAGGGAGGAGGGGACTGGACCTGCCTCCACTGAATCTAGCAGGCTGGGCTGACTCCTCAGGGGAGACCTTGTCTTGGAGGAGGTGGGAATAGGGGGTGGATTGGGGGGGAAGGCTGGGGGATGGGAGGAGGGAGGACAGGAGAATCCATGGCTGATATGTAAAATTAAATTAATTATAAAATAAAAATATTAAAAAAAGAAATATATATTGACAAAGGGTCACAAACATGAAAAAAAAGAATTATCAATTGTGATATGTTTTGAAAAAAGTAGATTTTGGAAACAAGGAGAGTTCAGAATGGAGGTCACAGGGCTCGACAAATGGCTCAGTGGATAAGGTGATGGCCATGCAAGAGTGAGGACCAAGAGTTTTGTATGTCCCAAACCCACATTAAAGCTCAGCGGGTATAGCAAAGTGCCCCAAATCCCAATGCTTATGAGGCAGAGATAGGGGTTCCCAGGGAAAAAATGTCTAGCCAAACTAGCCAAAATTGTTGATCTTCAGGCTCAATGAGAGAATTCAACTCAGTAAGTAAAGTGAAAAGTTATTGAGGAAGACAGCCATTGCTAACCTTTGGCTTTTACATGCACACACACACATTTGCACATGGACACATACTCATGCCCCAAAACTTGTGAACATGTATGCACACACACCACACACATATACATGTAAAAAAAGATTGGGGTCAAAATAAGTATGAGGTGAAGTGCAAGGAGAGGTGAATTCTCTCTTCAAATCTTCTCTGAGTGTTTCCCAGTGAGGTAAAGATGTGTAATGTTTCAGCTGTTAGTATCCATTGTTTTGTATGATAGTTCGGTGGGTATGCCTTAAAAATGCCCTTATGTACATCTTTAACTTTTAGTGAGCATGGTGTGAGATCTGGCACTTTTTGATTCTTTACATGGGAGTAATACTCTCCCTGGATTTCCATCTCTACCACATGACTAATTTCAGGAACATAAGGGCCACATTAAAGCTTGAATCACTCTCTGTCATGTAGGGATGCAGGTATAGGTAAAGAATTGTGAGGGCCAAACTCTTGCTCTATTTTGTAATAGACTTGGATGGCCACAGTAAAAGCGTGTTCTCTTCTGCCTCAGAAATCTATTCTAGCCTTATACTGTGTTGTTTGCATGGAGCTTTAGTGTCTAAATAACTTGATTGGAAAAACTTGCCTTAGGGAATAGTATCATAGGGATTAGGAAAAGAGAAATATTTGAGAAAAAGAGCAAAGTGAAAGAAAAGATAATACTATGACATGTTAATTACCATTGGTGAGTGAAAAATCACATTGGAATTCAGAGATGAGACTGGTACACAGGATCACACTTTCTACGGGGCAATTTTGCTAGGGCTTGGCTGGGTATTTCTGGTGTCTTACAATCTATCATAGATGCATTGGCTTGTCTATAGTGATTTCAAGGCTCAATGTGGCAAAGACCAACATCCACGATAATTCTGGTTGTTGGCAGGACTCTTCCTGCCTGGCAGTTGGCTGGGAGCCACCTTTGTTTCCTGTGAGTATCTTGGCTTACTGAACATTGCATCTTGTTTCTTCTAACAAGGTAAGTGGGAAGGTGATT
>CABHPR010155956.1:0-46626 GCA_902168415.1 Peromyscus melanophrys
GGCTGTAAGCTGTTTCTCCTAAGCGCGTTCTCATTCTACTAAGTGTGTCTGCTTTAATGGAATGAGCGTGTCATGAGGATCTCAAAAAAAATTTTTTTTAAGTTACTCTCATTTTATAATTAATTCTGACTTAAGAAAGCCATCTAATACACCAGATGTCAGTTTCTGTATTTTAAAAAAAATAAAAGGACTTTGGAGAGAGATTTCTAGAACCCCTTCTTTTCTGAGCAGAAGCTAACAACATGGTTCCCACACGTGTGGATGGATGTGTCTGTGTCATGTTTCAACCAGCTGAGCTGACTACGTTCTTCGGAAATGCTAGTTTTCTTGCTGACTCTCCCATCATTGTCCTCTGTGTGCAGCAAGCTAATGTTAGCTCAGTTTTCACTGCAGGAGCGCAAGTGCCCTCGCCGACTCTTTTCCACACTGTTGTGGCAAAACAGTTTACACATCTAAGTGACCAACAAGACTTAGAGAAAGATCACTGAAAACGGATCTCAGGGCACTCTCTTCAGCAGTAGGCAGCTGCTCAGAAGCTGTCCACATCGTGATTTAACACTGGGAACTTGTTTTGAAACAGCTCCTTTTGACACCAGATGTCCAACAATGGCTATTTTCACAGGCTTTGCACAGTCTCAGCGAAGCTCACACATGTCACTGCGCTCCGAGACGAATTTTATCAAGGGCACATCTCCACGTCGTCTCCTAGCTCAGGTTTCCCCGAGCAAAGGAAGGGGCAGGGGTGATATTCGGAGACTCCCCTGGATTGATGGGTACATCTTGGCCTTATCTCGAGTCCCCCATGTTCTGGGATAGTTTTGTGCACTTTGGCGATGCTGAGAACAGATTGATGCCAATAAGCCATTTGAGATAAGAACTAATTGGAAACAGAAGGTTGAAGAATGATTATGCTGGGGATGAGCAAAGGGGACAGACTAGTAATTATTCGGGCAGAATTTCTTTACACAAAAGGCAGATGGAGGTGGGAACAAAACTCCAAAGTCTGAGGCAGGAGTAAGCAGCTGCACACTTCTTTTCCATTGAAAAGCAAACAGTCATTCACTGGCTTGGAAATGGGTTCAGAGACCCCTAGAGATTCTTTGTCATGTTGGCACCCCACCACCTGTAAAATAACCCAGTGGTCCCAACCTAGCTCACGTCCTCGGCTGACTACACGTGAGGGACAGGGGATGAGTCATAAAGGAGACTCCACCACAGGTAAGTTACAGCAGAGGGTCTCGCACTGTTCAGGAGGCAGAACCCCACAGCACAAGCACATTCTGTAGATAGCACGAGCCATTGATCAGATTTATCACAACTAACTGGATGATTTCTCTCATGACCATAAACCTAGCACAAACAAGACATGGGGAAAAGGAGACTCTCGTAAAAATGTATATATTATTCAAGTTTATTGTAGAGTTGCTTGACCGCAACTAAACACTACGTGATATCTGATTTATCTTGAAAAGAAAAAGACGATAGTAATTGGGAATCTAGGTAAGAAACTGAGCCTCACAACATCAGCCCAATGCCAAATTTATTAACAGCAGCCTTACTCAGCAAGACCAACTCAAAAACTGCTCAATACTGCACTGCTCATAAATATACAAAACGAAGACAGGAAAACATTTGTCTTTTGTTTGGGCCTCAGAGCCATATATATATATATATATATATATATATATATATATATAATCTATCCTCTGTGTGTGTACATACATACATATGTTTCTATCTGTATGTGTGTTGTTATATACAGTTAAGAGTGATTTAAGGATAAATTTATTGGGAGAACATTCAGGGATATCCCCTCACAAAAATAATAGTCAAAGTAGGGACTTCACTGCCCACTCAGTTCTGAGTATGAATCCACATCCCAGAATCCACATTCATCCAACATACACTAATATATATATTTTTTTCAATTAGACAAAAAGAACAAATAGAATACTTCATGGGAAGTAATTGCCATAATTTGGTAATAAGGAATAAGAAAAAACAAGATAAATACAGTTATTAATGAAAATGGAGAAAAACAATAATAGATCTCAGAATAATAGATCTTACAACAGGATGGTGTATGGATTATTGCAATGCTTGGTGCATTTGGAGCTTTTACCAATTGACATTGAGTACACCCAGTTACAGCCTCTTCTCTGCCTTCAACTTCCTTTCCTTCCTCCCCTAAAGGTTTTTAATTCATCCTTGCTTCAGGAGGACACCCAGGTTGTTCACTCCAGTCACCTTTCCTGATTTTTTCCCTCTAGCTAAGCCCTACCAATCTGCCTGTCTCGCCACTTTCCTTGAAGTTTGGAGTCCCATATTTAGTTCCGTGTTAGCTAATGATAGTCTTCCTCATTACACTGTAGACTCCTTTTGAACGTAAAACTGTTCTGTCTTGTTCACCATTGTTAAGCTTGGTGCCAGACAGGAACACAACCAGAGTAGGTGCCCAATAAAAACTTGACTATCAATTAAAACACCAGCTCTAGAGCCTATTACAGGTCGTGGTGGCTGGGAACCTGGTCAGGAATAATAAAGCTAAATAAAGAGACTGATATTTGCAAATAAAATCTTCACGTTTTAAATATAGGTAAGGCTGGGGCTGGAGAGGCGGCTCAACAGCTAAAATTACTTGTTGCCTCTTAAAGAGGACCCAGGTTTGGTTCCCAGCACCCACATGGTGAGACACACCATCTCCAACTCAAGTTCTGGAGAATCCAATGCCCTCTTCTGACCTCCACAAGCACCAGATATGCATGTGATATATATATACATATATATTGTACTTGTATATATGCAAGCTAAATATTCAGACACATAAAAGGAAATAAATATACATATATAAATAATTTAACATATCTATGCAGGTTTTTGTCACTTTTGACCAACTGAAAACTACTATTACTGCTAATAATGATATTAAAAATAACAAAACAAGAATTAAATCTAAGACTTAAATGAAGATCAGTGATTTGTGAGGCATTGTCCTATTAATTCATTCACTTTTTATGAGATCCCATGTTGCGTTATTATGATGTCCATTGCAGAAAGTCAAAATAACTGGTTGAAGTCATTCAGCTATTAAGGACTAGAACTAATACACTGTTCCCCAGAGAAATGAGCCAATAGGATATTTTTTACACAGAAAAGAGGTTTGTTTTTAAGAAACAGGGTCATGGGATTGGTGTGTAGGCAAATCCATCATCTATAAGATGGTCCAGGTGAATGGAGGCTGGAGAAGTGCTGATATTACAACTCAAGGCCAGGGACATTGTACTGTGACAAGTGGCTCATTCTTGGGAAAAGCCAGTCTCCTCTCTTAGAGCTCTGAACTGATTGGATGAGACTCACCTATACTACAGAGGGCGATCTGCTTTACTTGAAGTCTACTGGTTTAAATGTTAACCACACCTCAGAGTAATCACAGTGACATGTAGATTGGTGTTTCAGCAAAACATAGTGCCCTGGCTTCCCTGAGTTGACACAGAAAATTAGCCATTACAGCCTACTTCAACATTCAAACATCTAATGGATATGCTACCTAGGCATTTAAATTATAAAAACCAACTGAAGCATTTAATCTGAAATCCAGTGGCTGTATTATTTCACACATAGAATGCCTTTTCATCACTTGTGACAGTGTGATTTTACATTCATGATAGGTATTTCTGGAGTCTGTGCATCGTGTGTGTGTGTGTGTGTGTGTGTGTGTGTGTGTGTGTGTGTGTGATGGAAAATATTGTATTATTTTGTTTCCATCATTTCCACAGATAAAAGACAGTGTCTCGTTTTATTTGCAATACTATTAAACTGGCAAAAAAAGGAACTACAAGATTTATCATGTAAAGAAAACATTATTCATTATCGGTTCTGAAACGAGCTTCAACTGCAAAGAGAGACGGAAGCTCTTCGAAGTATTCAGGATATCACAGTATTCCAAGACATCAGAAGGACTGAGTCCAAATGGTTCCCAAGTCCAAACAGAATGAGTCTTGATTCTGCAGGTAGAGTCAACCATGAACAATCAGAATGGCCACATATTCTTCTCCATAGCATCCCCACCAACAACCCCCAGAGCAATTAATCCAAGCTTCGAGTCCACTCCCTGGAGACAGGTACTGTATCTAGAAGATCGGGGCTGAAATATGGGCTACCCTGTGGTTAATACATGAGTCTGTGGATGCAGTCTCACTAAAGCAAATTGTAGTTGGTTGCCTGTAAGCCACTGTAGAGCCAAGTCCTGACAGAAAGGAGTATAGGCTCATGCAGCTTTACATTTCATATTCATAAAGTAAGGCTAGAATTTGCAAGCACGATTGTCAACACATTATAGGACATTGGGAGACACAGGTTCCCAGTCCCCTTCTTAGTGAATAACTTTTTCTCGAAAGTGGAGCCTGGCTTCCCAAAAGTCACCCACTTGAGATCTCAAGTAAATATTTGTAAGGGTTATTTTTCTCAGGAACTGAAGATAGCGTATGGTTTCCTTGCTCACGGCTTTCATCCAGCATTCTGAGATACCCTGAAGCCCAGAAGTGCATGGAGTTAAACTCCACCCCTTGACACACCTGCTTTTTTGCACTAAACCCCAGTGGAAGTAGTGTACTGTCACGTGTCAAGAAGATAAGACTCTGCAGGTCAGGTCCTTCAGGGCAGAGCTTCCAACTGGATGACACTCGTATCTGCTGCCAGAAATAGACATCAGTTAATCGACAACATTTAAGTTGAAGAGTCTAAATTGAGGAATGACAATTTTATGTGTAACCAGAGGCATGATAATTGATGATTCAGAACGTCACGAAGCAATGTTTACATTTCAAACAGAGAGCTTGACTTCGCTGGCATGAACATGAAAAAGACAAAGAGGATATGCACAACCACGCGGGAGGAAACATGTCTCAGTGGTGAACATTTCACTGGAAATGACAAAGTGGGCTTCTGGGGAAAGCTGGAGGATGAGAGAATTGAATGAACAAGACAGGGTTTTACACACTGAGATGATGTTAAAGAGGGCAGAGCCAGGCCCTTGAAGACAAGGGACAGAAAATCACATTTCATAATTTCTCCAGTGCCTGCTTTCTCCTGTTCTCAACAGCACCAGAAAATGTGCTGTTGACTCACACAGGCTGCCAAAATGTGATGCCACACTAGGACAATTCTGTAGGGGCTAAACACTAAAAGAAATACATTGATTGGGGCATAAGAACACATAAGAAAGGAATACACAAACGGAGAAACTGGGTTGGTGAGGAAAAGCAAAATGTATCTGCCAAGAGACAATGTAAACAAGGAGAAGGGGAAGTGAACTCTTTTCCCAAATTCTAAGCGAGGCGTCAGAATAAACAGCCAGTTGCCATCTGAAAAGAACAGGGGTGGGAAAGAAATGCCTGGGAAAGAAATCTCAACAGTCCACTGTTTTAGGAAGCACCCCAAATGGCTCTGGAGCGCATTAACATCGTCTGGAGTTCAGGTGGCTTCATCTGAGAAGCAAAGACAGGCACCCGGAGGAAGGCAGAGCCTGCCACTGGGTACCATCAGGAACTGGAAGCTAGAGGGTCATTAGCATGCTCAGCAGGCAGCAGCGGCTGTGCCCTGCGAGTCCGCAGAAGCCCCCAGGTGAAAGAGCAAATGAGAAAAGCAAACAGGTGGGACAGGCACCAGGAGAAACGCTGAAGTCATAAAAATAAGAATTGGAATAAACAGTGGACTAGAAAAGAGGAAGTTTTCAGTTCCGTGGAAAGGGGAAGAAAAAAGCCTGTAAAAATAGAATAGGAAACTAGTGAGGAAAAGGGACGCCACACAGAATATTTAACCCATTTCACAAAGTTTTTGCAAGAGACAAATCCATTTTTCTTGGTGAAGGAACACTGAGAATGTTAGAAAACGCAAGATTTTCTATGTGCCTGTGTGTGAGTGCACATGTGTGTGGGTATGAGTATGTGTTGGATCTCTTCCTCAGCTATGTTCCAAATCATTGCTTTCGGGGGGGGGCGGCGGAGGGGGGCGCCTCTCACCAAATCCAGAGTTTACCAATTTGCCTAGGCTAACTGGCCAGCAAGCCTCAGGGATCTTCCTGTCTCTGGCTCCCCAGGGCTGGGATGCCAGATCCAACCACCACACTGAGCCCTTTACGTGAGTACTGAGATTCCCAGCTCAGGTCCTCACGCTTACAACTGCAAGTACTTTACCAAAGTGGTCAGCTCCTCTCCTCTCCTCAGCCATCCTCCGCCGTCTCAAAAAAAAAAAAAAAAAAAAGCAAGATCAAGTTTGAAGGCCACCTTCTCAGGCCTGCAACACTTTTACACTGTTTCCATCCCAGAGCTGAAGAATGTTCATCCTTAGTCATGGGAGGAACAAGAACACAATTAATTCATTCTCCCAGGGATGCCTGACAGCCTGACGGAACATCTGTAGTCACCAGCAAGCTCTGTAACCATAGGCCACAATGAGTGTTCAAACATCTTGAGTTGAGGGGGATGCTGGAGCTCCATTCCTAAGAAGGTTGCACACCCTTAAAAGAAAATTCCAGCCGGGTGGTGGTGGTGGTGCACGCTTTTAATCCCAGCACTCGGGAGGCAGAGCCAGGCGAATCTCTGTGAGTTCGAGGCCAGCCTGGGCTACCAAGTGAGTTCCAGGAAAGGCACAAAGCTACACAGAGAAACCCTGTCTTGAAAAAACAAAAGCAAAAACAAAAGAAAATTCCACTGGGTGAGGTGATACACCCCTTTAACCCCAACACTCCAGGGCCGGCCGAGGATGGACGATCTCTGTGAGTTTGAGGCCAGCCTGATCTACATAGTATAGGCTCCAGGCCAAGTAGGAGTTCACACAGTGACAATCGTGAGACCCTGTCTTTAAAATAAAATGGTTCCACAAAAGAATAGTGATTGGGGTGTCATAAGTTGCCTTGACTTTATCTATATTCTCTCTCTGTTGGTGGTGGTGGTGGTGATGGTGGTGGTGGTGGTTATTGGTTGTTGGTTTCCTGTCCTGCTTCTTGCTGGCAGTAAGGATATCCCTGGGTATTCTCCTGCCCCTCTGTGTTAGCATCTTGAAGAGACAAACTACCTGTTATGGTAGTGTGTATTTAACCACTTCTGAGCCAAAGGACATGTATCTGGTTTTATAATTCTTAGGAGAATTGCCTTGAGAAACCACACAACCCCTTCCTTTCATAACTTTCCTACATTCTAATATATTCTCTGACTCCCTAGGTCCTAAAAGTGAACAGTTTGAAGAAACTGTCATCTGTAAGTCAGAAGCAGGCTGGGGGTGGAAAGGGTCTTTCTCTGCCCTGTCCACTCCAATATTTTTAAAGGCCATCATGCTCTCTGTTTGTAGAAAAGCATAGGGCCACATGTCTCACATCTCAATTCCCTCTGAATATAATCTCCCATGGCTAAGGATTTTGCAATAGTTTATGGAGAGGGGCAGCATGTTAGTGTTTAACTGTTGTGATAGTACGATAGAGTGATTGTGTGAGAGTATGAGTGTGTGTGTGTGTGTGTGTGTGTGTGTGTGTATGTCCTTCCAGAAAGGAGGTGTTCTTTTCACCTCTTTGAGGCTGCAGCAGGGAGTGAAAGCCCCTACAGTTTACATTCGCTTTGTCAGCCCCATGAGCAACCATCTGTTTCAGCTGCAGAGTGTGATCTGTCAGTTTTGTTTCAGGCTGGGATCCAGTGGCAGGGGCTTGCTCATTGTTGTCTTCTTAGAGAACCACAAAGTAATTAACCATTCCAGTACTGGCCGCAAAAGAGATGGCCACTCTCAATGTTGGGCCAGATTTTTGTTTTTCCCCCTGTAGAAGAAATAGACGTGTGCTCTTCCGATCTAAAAAAAAAACTGAATAGCTATTCATCCTGTTTCATTGTTCCCTAAAGAGGCAACATGCCCTTTGTTACAAAGGCAACCTGGATTATTTCAATGTCTGTGTGCCAAAGATGAAACAAAGTCTGGGTGCCTCTGATGAACAATCAAAATATGATAGTCACTAACACCCTGAGAGATCTCATTCACCAACATGAACAGTGAAGTGTCGGTCACAGGCGATGGGAGGTGTGAGTTGGGGGTGGGGAAGAAAAAAAAGAATGGTGGTTGATGTGATTGTGTTTGTAATGTTTTCTTGACTGAGAGGAGCGTCATGGGCACAGTCCACATAAATCACAGACCTGTGGAAAGAGGTGAGACCAACAGGTGTTCTGTTTCACTTGTCTTAGCAGATGGCTCCTCTGTTTGCGTTCCTTCTTTCCCTTCTTGAGCGTGGTATTTCTGTCTCCATCCCTATCCATGCAAAGCGATTAGCAAGTGAATTTTGTGTTAACAGCTGTTGACCAACACCTCTAAAATGAATGTATGAAATAGGTGTTAAGAACTTTTAGAAGTAGCCACACGAGAAATACAAAACTCAGGGAAATGAATAATTTATTGTTTTGTCTTTCACATCCAGATCTCTGAAGGCTTTGTAATATCCATTCATTAGCTGAATACATTTAGTCAAGCATAAACGCTATCGTTATGTCCAACTGACTCTTTCCCTTTTCTCAGCAAATTAAAAAGTAGGACAAAACAGGTCGACTGTCAGATGAATCCAGAAGATAAATTCTGTTGATAAGGACCGCCTATTCCACATCTGCACCTATCCAAGCCAGGCATACAATAGCCAGGGCTGAGCAATGAAATGAGTTTTTCGTTCTCTCAGTGTATCCTCTACAAGGCATTTCCCCATTTTTCCTGACAGCTTACTAAATTCCTCGATTTTTCTAATTAGCATTTATTATGCTTTAAATAATAATTTACAAAGATATTTTACTCTGCAATTAAAACTACCCCTTCCTCATTAATGAGGGTAATTAATCCATGTCCGGTTCTCAGTGTTCCGCTTTTCATTTTTTAGCAGATTTTGAGTCGTCCCTTTTATTTTTTCTTAACACTGAATAGTTAAAGGTTTTGCTTTTCTATATAAAGATTTAGTTGTCCTTTTATCTTCAAGTTTTGTTTTCTCTGTTGATTTGTTTCCTTTTTTAAAAGCCATATGCACACACAGGGTTGAGGTCTAACCAGTACCATGTGGAACAGGATACACATATTTTCTATTTTTCAGAAATGAGACTCTTAGCAAAATTATTATGTTTCAAGTTAAAAGAAATCATTTACTTTAACTCATTTATTTTGTCAATGATTCTTCATGTAGCTTGAAAAATTTCAGAATACAAGGTTCATGAATTTTAGCTATTATTAGAGTCATATACATGCTTTCTATGCCTTGATAAATTTTAGTTTTAAAGACTCCTTTTGGATCTGTGTCCCTGGGTCTTAAGGCCCCTCTAGGTCTATGGAGGTGACAGTCACAATTACATGGTGATTGACTCAGTGGACACCTTTTCTCCTGCTTCTGAAACAAAGAGGGCAAAAATCTCTACTATGGGGTTTTTTAAAGCATGCTGAAGACCCAGCTAGGGAGCAGCATCTGCACAAACTACAGAGAAGTACTGGTGAAATTTCCAAATCTTTCACCTGCTCATTAACATGTCATGCCCTAGAAAGCAGGTTCGAGGCTTTGGTGGACTTTGCAAGTCCCCCTTGTCCTTCTCAGCCCAAGCTCTGTGTCATCAAAAACCTTAAATGGAGTAGAAACAAGAAAGTGTCCAAAATACTTGCCTATCTTCTCTCCCCCCCTTCCTCTCTCTCCCTCCCCCCATCCTCTCTCCCTCATTCCCTCCTTCTCATCCTCCCCCTCATTTCCTCTCCAGGGTCCCCAGAATTTCCATTCAGATCTGCTCTGTCAAAGGTTTACAAGGACTTAGCAAGTTCTTGCTTTTCTAGGTGTGTCAAAATTTGTTGGCAGCATCGATCACCTATTTCATCAACAATCCATAAAACCTCCAAGACTAATGTATTCTGTGCATTAAAGTGGACAATGGAGAAAAAGAAACACGTTCAGGAATAGCTACCTTTCGGTTGTCTTCATCTACTGTCTTTCCTTACCATGTTAACATCACAAGCTGCCAGTCAACAGGATGAACTGATACATGAAAATCTTCATTTTTATATCAAAGTCTATGCTCAAGAGTAGTTTGCCATGTCTCCATAGTTTAAAATGGGATGAGTGGATCATAAATCTCTCTTTTCAAAGCTAAAAAGCCATTCTTTTTTTTTAAATATAAGCTGAACTTAGCATACAAATATAAAATCTTACCAGGCCTAGGAAAGGCTATGAGATGAGTAGAGAGCATTGTCTTTGCTAATTAGTGTTTAAGTAGCTGTAAAGGTTCAAGATTCCTAGACTCCTGAATGAGAAAGCCTTACCTGATTTTCCTGCCTTCTCTTCAGATCAAAGAAAGTTACCACAACTTGAGTTAATATTCTTATGGGTGCTAAATCGAAGTTTTCAAAAAGAAAGAAGACAAATTAAAAATAGATTCAAAAAAAGAAAGCATTTCAGCAGAATGCTAAGCAAAAGCATGGTTGCTGATCTTGTATTTTCTAAAAGTTACATCATTTGTCCCATCAGTGAAGAAAATGGAAGTTATCTCAAGATGTCCCCAAATCAGCTATTATATGGAGTATTGATTTTATGATATAAAACAGAGCGCAAGAAACTTTGAAGACTTGGTTCAAGAATGGTCGAAAGAGTTCATGAGACTCTGGCCAACGGCTTGATTTTAAAATAAAGTTTTATCAGAATACAGTCACACAGTCATCCCCATCTGTTTTATTGTTTATGACTGCTTCCCAGTTGCCAAAGTCTCTCATCACGAACAGATCAAATAGTAGTTTCTAGAGCAGTAGTTTCCAAGCAGGCACTGAAGAGAAAGAAGGAGTAGCCTCATGTGGGAACTCCGTATGAATGCGGGAGGCAAAAGAAGTTTCTTTGAGCATCCCTAAAAAAGGACTAACTCAATGGAATAACTTTCAACATCTTTATTTCACTTGTATCTGCCATAAGTACCTCCATCTAGATTTTCTTTTGAAGCTAGGCTGTGGTGGCGCACGCCTTTAATCCCAGCACTGAGGAGGCAGAGCCAGGCGGATCTCTGTGAGTTCGAGGCCAGTCTGGTCTACAGAGTGAGTTCCAGGAAAGGAGCAAAGCTACAAAGAGAAACCCTGAAGAAAAAAGAAAAAGATTTTCCTTTGAAAAAAGTTGTAAAAGAAAAGCAATTCACTGACTTAAACCAATGGAGACCAGTGAATTTCTACATTTAGCTAGTGAATGTCATTCCCAGGTAAATAAGGTTAGGGCACTCTGCTCCAGATACCAAATATTTTCTCTCCAGGAAATTAGCTACTTTGCTGTGTGCACCCTCTAAATCAGCAGTTCTCAACCTGTGGGTCATGACATTACAATTCATAACAGTAGCAAAATTAGTTATGAAGTAGCAACAAAATAATTGTGTGGCTGGGGGTCACCACATGAGGAACTGTATTAAAGGGTAGCAGCATTAGGAAGATTGAGAAGCACAGCTCTAAATCATTACACAATGTGTCCAGTGGCTGTTTTTGTTGACTTTGTTTTTTTAGTTAGATTGAGGGGGCAGAAAGGTCAATTTGGACTCTCTTTTTAGTTGTGCTCAAATTTGTGAGCCTTACTGTAGTCAAAACTCCAAAATAACTGGATCCTAGAAGAAGAACAAGCATCAAAGGGAACAAGCTAGCTGCAGAATCCCAAATGAGAGGCAAGCAGTGACAGAGGACAGTCACCGGAGATGTAGTACAATTAGACTGGGAAGCAAGTTGCTGCTTTCTGTCTCTTCAGGGGAAAAAATGTGAAAATTAAAAAATCATTTTGGTTAATAATAACTTTTCCATTGTTCCGATAAGCATTTTGCAACTTTTTAAGAATACAGATTATCAATCTATCATGAAGAGATGGCGTTTGATTCAGAATCAACTCAGGGACCAGATTTGAGTAAAATTGGAGTTTTGGAGATGATTCAGTAGAAGACACTACAGGCTTACACTTATAGAAATGTCTATCCCTTGCCGAGGATTTACGAAACAAATGATGAAGGAATTCACAGATGAACTAAGGAGAGCGTTAGGAAGTTGAAAGTTGTTTCTGCTTGTGAACGGACGGGAGTCAAACGACCACACTTGAGTAGTATTGATCAACCCATTGGACAAACACAACAGCAACGTGTCTAGTCTAGAAGAAGAGAGAGTTGGGGAAGATGTTCATTTGACTCCACAACTTGGTGGTGTGTGCACTGCGGGTCATTTCTTTAGACTCTCTTTGCTTTCCATGCCTTCTTCTCTGTCTCTTGTCCAATGCCCCATGCTAAGCCTCCTGATGGGCAGTTATTTATATCCCCTGCAGTCAGATGCCGGTCTGTCTTCCCATGTAAACAAGCAGAGGAAGAGGAGACATGTTGACAGTGAAACTGTAGTTTGGAAATTTATTCCTCCGAGCAAAACTGAATAGTAAGTATATATATATAAAAAAAAAAAACCAGGAAACTCTCAAAATCAAAAGATGAAAATCTCTCAAAGATTTTTAGTAGTTGATCAGATTCAAGAGTCCAGATAAAATTCAAATATTTTATGCAAAGAAAATACTGTCTAAATGGAAATGTAAGACCAAAAGAGTAGATGACTTAGTTATTAGCAGACCTGTGATGGGAATAGACCTCTGCAGCACCCTGTGGAAATCTTTTCAAACGATGAAGTCATAGGAGGTGTTGTTCATTGTTTTTGAAATTAAAATCTGGTGATTTGAAAGAAGTCCACAATCAAACACTGACTGGTCTGCTCAAGAGTTCAGTAAAGACGAAGTTTAACTTAGGCAGAAACCAGTCAAACCAGACACGAGTTAGAACTCAATTTTGTAGACATAGTAATTATGGCTATAAAAATAAGCTATGGTTGAGTCCAACTTAGAAAAAAACAAACAGTGTAATGTGTTAACAACTAGATACTACATGTAAAACTATCAACATCCATGCTACATTTTATTACCCACATAACAGAAAGTAGAGTGATAAAAATGACAGTTCCTTTAATTTTGTTTTTAAAACAATGTTTACATTATCAAATCTAAAATCTTTTTCTTATTCTAGATCATGGAATAAAATTTTCTCAGAAAAATCAAAGGTTTGTATTGGTTTAAAGTGGTAGAATATAAACCAAACAGACTATAAATCAGAAGAATTTAATAGTAAGTAGGAAATCAGTACAAGAACATTTATTGAAAATACAGGTTCTTTAAAATGTTCATTTTTCTTTCTTTGACCCTCAATTTTCCAGTTATCTCTGATAATATTCAACTCAGATCTTTGTAAAAACATTTAAGTATAAATACTTCATTACTGTCTACATTATAGATTGATTTCACATTTGCTTCATGATATAAACATCAAAACTTTTGAGGGTGCCTCCTATATTCTATTGGGAACAGAGTCAATAATTGCAATTCAACTTACTTTTAAAAACTATTCACTTACTCTATTTCCTTGTTTCCTTAATATAGATATAGTAGCTTATCATGACCAAGGAAACTTAAGACATTCACACCTAGAAATAATCACCAACTCCCAACAGGCAGTGCAGAGTTTATGCTATCCATTTCCTTCAGCAAAAATTCTCTCTCATTTTATGTTTCATATATGTTTTTATAAAAAATGGCCCCAAAGGTTTATATGCTGGAGTCTTGTTCCCCAATTGGTGGAGCTAATAATGATGGAAAGATGATGAGGACATTAACCTCATCAGTGGATAAACCAAATGACGGATTCATAGCTGATTCTGCTGTTAAGAGGTAGGAGCAGGCTAAAGGAGGTAGGGCATGGAGGATCTGGCTATGAAGGATGTATCCCCAACTCACTCTTGAGTAACACATATCTAACTAACTAGATAGCTAGTTAACTATCTCAATCTCTCTCTCTTCCTCTTTTGCTGCCACAAGGTAAGCCCCTTTGCCATAATGATCTGCCTCACCAAGGCCCAGAAACAATGGTGTCTAGTGATCATGGACTGAAACCATGGGCCAGAACATTAACAAGTCTTAGCCCTACCTGGGGCTTAGCGAGGCTTATCTTGGTTGAGGCATGGGGGAGGAAGGATGGGCTTGCTCCACCCATGAGGTGTTCATGTGCCTCTTCATCCCAGTGTCTGGGTTTCACATACACCCTCACACATGGTACCCAGGTACTCTGCCCTTTCAAATTGTTCTATAAAAGGAAAAGAACTGGCCAGGGTACATCCTAGCACTAGAGAAGCAGAAGCAGGGAACTTTCTATGACTTTAGAGCTAGCCTGGTCTAGAGTTCCAGGGCAGCCAGGGCTATATCATAAGATGCTGTCTCCATTTTAAAAAAAAATACTTATGATAAAAGTAAAAGTAAAACCAGATTTCAAACCTCTATCCACAGACATTTTTGGTCTATCTGACCTCTGACCAGGAAAAAAAAATGCTGCTAGACCTAGACATTTCTGGCTTCTGCCCAGGACATAACTAGTTCTCAACAGAAATGAAACTTCTGTCTTTGAAGTCCCTATTCCCAAACTGCCTGGCCAGTTTCTTTCTTCTGTCTTATCAATAATTAGGAAAATTCTTATGAGGTTTTAGAAGGAAGCAAGAACTCTATTGGCAATTAGACTCGAGGCTATTTGGGTGCTCTATTTAAGGCAAAGAACTCATCTACATTTTATACATACCTTCCGATTTTGTGGGAGTCTAGATTTAAAGATGATAGACTGATCTAGTAGAGAACTTTTCCACGCAATGCAGCATTCAAGCTGTGACAGGGTTATTGGGACCTGCTTTTGTCCAGATATATAGTACAAATCAGGAATATTAAGCAGATACTCAGGTCCAAAATGGCTACAAGTTGGCTAGAAAGGAAGTCTGTTTTAATGTTGGCAATAAGAAAGTTGCTAAAGAGGTTATTGTCTTGAAAGAAGCCAAGTACAAGGTGTCTAAACAACAGAAAAGATACCTTGAGCCATTTTAGAAATTAATCAGCCCTTACCACTGCAGGCTTAAGTGTGTGAAAGTATAAGATAGTTTTAGGAACACAGTTCTGTGATGCCCTGTTAGCATAAGACCATTTAGAGAACTGGTTCCCCATCTTCAGCCTTCAGGGGACTTTTAGGCTCTTTTCCCCATCATCCAAGTGGGCCTCCAGAGTTTTCCTCAAACTGGCAGCAATCCTTGGTGTCATCTACATAATATTGGTGGTGTGGGCATGTGAAATATAAGAGCCATAAGGTCCTGGAGTCCTCCACTCATATTTCAAAGACACACCTAGGACAATGGGTAATGTGTGGTAGGCAGCCTTTGAGAGGGTCATATGCAAGGTTGTGAGAGCACAGTTGAAGTTGTAATGTAAATGACAAAACCCCTGGAAATGCAAAAAATATGAAATGTCTGCTGAGAAAAGGCACTGACAGGAAGCAGAGTCAAGCCAGAGTAGCCTTATGGACTGCAACAACAAGGCTGTAGAAGCAGGTGTCTCGAACGTTTTTGGGCCCATGTTCTGCCAGTATATGCTCTTAAAATTTAACTACAGTATTTAATATTTTCCTGATGACCTTCAGTCTTGATTTAGTCCAGTCCTTTTTTAAAAATGCATTGGTTCTTCTCTTTGAAATGGGAATGTTCACCAATACCATTGTATATTGAGAGCGTGCGTCTTGAGGGCATGCAACTTATCTTTTGATTTCACAGAGTTCACAGCTAGATATTAGCCTTGAGGTCATCTCAAGGGTAACTTTAGACCTGAGAAATGCTAGAACTATTGAGACTTTGGAGAGATTTTGCAGCATAAGATGGGCATGAATCTTTAGGGGCCAGGAAAGAATGTTATGGGGTGGACATGAATGCATTCCCCCCAAACAGGCTCGTGAGGGCTTAGACCCCAGATGGTGCTCTTACACTCATTGGATCTCTCAGGCACTTACTTCATGAGTAGATAAACCCATTGATGAGCTCCTTGGTGACTAGCTGGATGGGCTATTCGGAGGTAGGTGCTATTTGGAGGGACTAGGTCACTGGGAGCATGTCTTTGAAGACTATCTTTTCCTCAAATGCCTCCTCTATTTGCTTCCTATCTGCCATAAGGTAAACCACAATACTACATGCTGCCTGGCATGATGATCTCAGTACACATGGGATACAAACCAATGTAGCCCACAGACTGAAAGCTTTAAAACCATGAGCCGATTGTCTTCAATTGTTCTATTTTTTTTTTTTGGCCACATTAACAAAAGAATGAATAGCACATGATATTTAAAGGTAATGTCCCTTCTTTTAAAAACAGTGTGAGTATATCAACATTGTGTATTAATATTCTCAATACAGCACACATTCCTATGATATTAAAGCAATTAGAAAAAAATGGTTATGACTAACTGTATGCCATTTGATAATTGAATTACAAAATTAACCTCATGGGATATAGAATAAAAGAAGAGCAGTTATATATAATATGCTATAATTCCACTATGGCCTTAAAATAATGAAACTAAATCTAAAGGATATTTTTAAAACAAATAAACAATTAAAAAATAAGGTTTGATTATAGTGTTAATTGGTAAATGAAATCTCCATTGGATGCACTGATTAACTTGCTTGGAAATACTTCTCTGGTTTTGGCGGTCTTTCTGCTAGGTATTTGTGGCTACATTTTCCCATGTTAAAGCCCATTAAGCCTTCTGCTTTATTTTGTTTTGTTGTGCTTTGGTTTTCCATCTGAAGAACAAAATACCACTGAAAGCAAATTCATGCCATGAGCAGCATACAGCCAACATTACACAATTTCCAAGGGTGGGACCAAAGCAAATATGTCACAATAAAGAAGCTGGCCCAGCCCACTTCCCCACAGGTATGTGAGTGACCCTCTGCAGTTTCTGAACCTCAGTTTCTCTGTCTTCAAGAGGAGTTGGTGTTTTTGTTTTCTGTTTGTCTGTCTGTTTGTTTGTTTTCACTTTGTTTCCATTTCTGACATTCCATATATCTGCCAGAGTGTTTTTTTTTTTTTTTTTTTAGCTTGCTGGAATATTAGATAACAGTGCTATGCCAATTACAAGACTGCAGATAACCTCACACCCAGCACCATACACACGATCGTTCCTAAGAAGATCATACAGCAGAAGCAGGAGAGCAGGAGATGTTTGCCTAAAATAGAGCTCTGCAGAATGAAAGAAAAAAAATGTAATGAGACCAAGACATACTCTGCCGGCACTGTCAAAGCTGTTTGGGTTGCACAGTGCAATCTGACCCCAAGTGAACAGAATCAGAGCCGTCATCCCTACTGAAGGCCCTCCATTGCTGAAGAGGCAAGACCCTGACAGTTTCTTCCCATCATATCAGAGTCGACAGCAGAGCTTGTTCCACAGTAGGTGCTGTGTCAATGGATTTTTAATCCTCTGGCAGAGGCTGTTTAAAATGATAGTCTGACTAATTTGCACACAAAAATTAAGCAAACAATACATATAAGTAGAAACCTCCCTACTTAACCCAACAGACAACATCTGTGCCATTAACGTTAGGAATAAATATGCTGTACTTGTTAGGTGGAAGAAACCGTTATGCCAAAATTAGCCATTAGGTCAACATCAAATGAATAATAAGATGTAGACAGGAGCTCGAGCTGAAGAAGACAGCAACGGTGTTGTATGTCTATATTATTGTTACAGAAGTTGACTCTAAGTACCATTTTATAAACCCATTAAAAACTGTCAAGTCTCCTATGACATATTATATTCTCATAAAATGACACAAATGCTAAATTCAGTTTGAATGTGAATTAGCGAAGAATGGGAAAATCAATTTAAGTGCTCCCAATGCAATCTCAACCCTTTGCACTCTTGCTTCACATCTGTGTGTTTCATTAGTATATTTTGTTACATGATCATGTAATATTTATGCAGTAACATAAGACGCTCCGTCCATGGAAGATTAGAGGAAAAAGTGCAGTTCCTTTCCACTATTATGTGCCCTTTATCTGCTGCACACTGTGTAACCTTACCCGGGGTTTGGCGATTATATAATGAGGACTCCTGTCGTAACACACCCTGCACAGTTGGAGGATGGCTGTGGGAAACTTAACTCTGGAAAGCCTGAGTTGTGGGACAAGGAAAGCCTGGGTTTTAACATTGCATTCACCTCCTTTTCCCCAAAAATGTTTGGCTTCCCTCCCCCCACCTAAAATCCCTAAGTACTACAGTAGAGGAAATGCAACAAGAATTATGGGGAGAGCTCCGCTGAAGACAAAATAACAATCACCATCTGGTGTGCAGCAGATGTGTGTTCCGCAAACTCTTTTTTTTCCTCCCCCCTTTCTTTCTTCCCTTTTTTTTTTCCTTTTGCATTCTCCTATCCAAGCCCTGTCCAGACCCAAACACATTGCCCAGCTTATGAGGTCTGACAACTTTACAGCCTCAGGCTGGATGGCTACAGGCTCATGTTTTTCCTAGACTCCACTAACACTCCAGGGAATGAACTAACAGATTCAAGAATGATACTCAAAGGCTCTCCTCCCCACCCCTGAGCCCCCAGAAATCTGTGAGGAATGCCATGAAGTTCCTCATAGGAAACAGAGTCCAAAAAGATTGCAAGAGAGGACCCCCAGACAAGAAGCAGGACTTGGGAGACAGGACTCAGCCGGGGATGGGGGGCACAAGGTCACTTCACCCCTGCTGAGGTATCGTTCCTATCTGCATAGGTGCAGCTCTCCTAAAACCATAAAGCCCCCTGCCATCTGCCCCCTCCCCCACCAGCACTCCTCACGTCCTGAAATTCCCAGGACTGCTGACGTCTCTCAGGAAACCCAGAAACATGAAAAACAGCAGCCATTGCCATTTTTGATTTTGTAGGACAGATCTTTTTTTTTTTCTTTTCTCAATATGCCCAGATAAGAATCAGATCACTCGATTTTTAAATGAGTCCACAGAAATGGTGTTTTCTTTCTAAGTTTTGGCTTACCTCCAAAGCTCAAGCACTGCTTAAAACTAACCTTCAGATATTGTCATCTGACTTGTTTCGTGGATCATGGAAGTCTATGCATAATGGATTGTGATCATAATCCACCCAACTTCTCCTTGCTGTCATAAAAATGAAATTCCTCTTTATTACTCAATAAATGTAACCCTTGTCTCTCTGGCTTCCATTAACCTTGTAGTACAGAACTATGGGTAAACTTGCAGTCAAGGAACTATGGGTATAGTTGCTAAGCTCTGAAACAGTACAAGCATGATTCTTGGATTTCCTGGCTTACTCCCATGCTCAGTAGTTTTTATTTCTCTTAGTACAATGTCATCGAGGCTAAAATCTTAATTGTCATTATTTTTTACTTCTTGGAACTCACTGTTATAGAAACTGCCATTACAGTCTCAACTATGCTGAAGTTGTAGGAACTTCCAGATAGTCTTATATCTGGTGACATGTTTGTGACCTTCCTTGATGTAGTCACTGTGATGATGTGGGTTCAAGATGTAGGGTCTGCCTTTGCTGTTTCCCATTTGTCTTTGAAGCTGTATTCATTGGCATAATTATCATCTCAGTCCAAGGCCTTTCCCTTGTCTTAGCCTACCATGATGACTCAGCCAGATCACTTGGGAACAGTAATAAATTTAGAGTTAATTTGATGTGACTTGCTATTTGTTCATGCAGATAATATGTTTATAAAGCACAAATATATATATATATATATGTACATATATAATTACTAAAGGGAAAATCCTTCGTCATAGTTTTGTATATATGTCACCTAATAAACACTAATAAAAGAAACACTAAAAAATACTAATTTATAATTTAATTGGAAATCACTAGGATCAGGCCTATTATTGGCCTCCCAAATAGGAGAGATTTGAGGTCTGAGTCCTCACGCCAGCCTTGGTTTCACAACACTTTTATTGGACTAATCTAGTGGTCCTGCTCTGGGAAACCTGAAACGAGTTTCTGGGGAGGATGGGCAGGAAAGGGGAATGAAAACTGAAACCAGCATAATTTTCTGTCCCTGTGTGAAATATCACTGAAAGCAAAGCAAATATAACGGCTTGTTCCACAAAGTACTTGCTCCTTGGGGCTAAGACTGCAAGCCAACTAAAAACCTTCCTTACCATGAATAACAGCTTGTTCACCAAGAGTAGTTTAACAACCTGGGCATCTCAAGAGTCCATTGAATCCAGAGCTACTATGAAATAAACTCTGTCCAATGCCCTACCTTGTAGGATCTAACTTTAAACTTTCTTAGTTTAGCCCCTAAAACCTTACATGGTATTTTACCTTGACTTCTGCCTTTGGAAGCAGGGTGAAGGTTTCTCACGGTAGTTTCTCTCTCATCCAATAAACTTCTTGCTCAATTATTATTTTTGGTAGATGTCTAAGTAGGCAACAACTCACATCCTAGAGGTCCCACTGAGACTCTGCACTGACCTGTGAACAGTCTGGAGATGGCTGTCCCCTGTGGCTCCGTGATCTTAACCTGGAGTTGAGAAGGGGGTTTCTCACAAGACTGAGTTCTCAACTAAATTGAATCTCAGTTCAACTTTGTCCTAGTAAGTCACAAACGTTAGGTTCATTTTATCAGTTGAAGATTAAAGATTTGAAATTGATCCCCACAACATCACTTCTCTTTGTCCTTGATGAGGCTGTAAAAGAAAGTCTGTAGGAAGTAGAGGTAAGTAGTCCAAGGAACTCCAACCCTAGAACCAAAGTGTTTAAATGATTATGTAACACTAGTATCCTTTGGACACAGTTTGTACTGGGTCAGCTTTACAAAATCTTATGTCTGTGCTCTGAGTAGATATAATGTATGGTCATAAACTATACTTTAATAAAGGTAATTAAAAGTACACATTTAAAGACTTTTCCCAGGCCTGTCTTTGTAGCTATAAAACATGCTTTATTTTTGTCTGCCTTGAGCTAGATGGTTAATTTGGCACCCGATGGTTGATAACTCATGTTTGAAAAGATTCTAGAAACAGAGAGCAGCAACCACCTCTGACTGTTATCATCTATATGCAATTTCCTTTCGCCTATTAACTCATGAGCCTCTCTCTCTAAAATAATTCTGCCCAGGATAATCTGATCTTTCAGGGGTCATTTGGGAAAACTTGACAATGGTAAGGATGCTTACTCGAAAGGGGCATGGAAAAAAATCATAGAGATATTAATGGGCTGGTCAACTGTCTCCAAAAGAGTTGTCTTTGACAAGGCAGTCTTTGCTTTTTTCACAAACATACTTCAAAGGTTGCTTTACAATTAGAGAGCTTGATGGAATTGCAAAAAGACCTAGTTACTGTTTGAATCAACTGTAATGAGTTTCAATCTCTTTTTTCTCCTCTTGTGTTTATATGTGTCTATGTCAAAATGGGTTTTGCTGTATCCAGGCTTTCTCTTCTTATTATAAAGGACAAGATAGTCTGCCATCTGCAGTGATAATTTAATATCTGTCTGAAGCATGCTGCCTCTCACTTCCTCTCTTTTTTGTCTGTTTCTTGGGAAACATTAGAGATAAATTCAACAACAAGAAAAATTGTTTTGTTACTATATAAACATTTTAGGCCTAGCTAGCCAAAATAAACAATCAAAATTTTCCCCAACAAGAACAAGTTGCTCTAATGTTCTATGTAATTTCCTTGCCAAAACAATAAATCAGAAGGTATATTTTACCTATGAAAAGAGCTAAGTTTTATTTGTAGGTAAAAAGATAATTAGAGACACAGGTTCCTTGCTATGAATATACCAAACTTAGTATACTTTTTTCTAAGGTATAAAGCAAGTTAATATTTTTAAATTGTATTATTTTCTATTTTAAAATTTAGACAAATCAATGATTAATCTTGACTTAAAACTTAGTCATATTGTTAATATCATTACTAGAAAAGTAAACTATGAAAGTTTTCATGAATACATACATGATTTAGGTTTAATTTCTTATGTTTTAGACTAAATTTTCTGACAGTTTTCTGAGTCCATTAGATTATCATTATTTCTACAAAAAACTATATATCAATATTAAGATGTTTGACTAAATGAAAGTGGATGCATATTAAGACTATATGTATTTTTATATTGTCATAAAGATAGCATGTGAAATTCATTCATGATTTCTAGATTCATACTCAATTCTAAGATCTAAGGCTAATATTAAATTATATTGGTTAAGAAATTATTTCTGAAAAGACCAGTTATAAATAAAAATTCTATCTAAACATATTACTTTAGATAATTTTTTTCACTCATTCAGTTTCTTATTTCCCTTTATTTTTCTTACAGTACTGAAAACAGGGCCCAGTACTAGGTAAGTACTCTGCCACCAAGCTATATCCAGCACCTCCTCGTCACTCTTTTATTCTGAGGTTGAGTCTCACTAAATTGCCCGTGATGGCCTTGAAATTACACTGTAGCCCAGGCATGCTTTGAACTTGTGATCTTCCTTCCCGAGGCTCCAACCCCCATGCCAAGAAGCTAGGATTAGAGGTCTGTGGACTAGGCCCTGCTTTTCTTTGTTTTTTTTTCCAATATGAAACAGGTATATAATAGAGTGTGAAAATCCCTTTATATTACATTGTGCATATCTTTACCTTGTCATCTTAAAAATATGTTAAAATTGCGTTAATATAGGTGCTCATGGAAAAATAAAGCTTGATAATTCTTGATGTACTTTCTTCCAGCATTTTATGTAGTAGAAAAACAAAAGCTGTTTCCTGTAGTTACAGATAGATGATAATTAAGCTAAGTAGTTACAGAGAAACAGGAAATTTGATACAAAATAATCAGTGTGATTTGCCTGGTTTTTTGAAGGGAATTATTCTGGTTTATTGAAATAGTAATGTTAAAACAAGACATATATTTTGACTGTTCACAGGTGATTTAACTGTATTCAAAGGGTAAGATTTAAAGCCTCGGTGTTATATTTCAATGCCTAGATGTATACATATATAAGTACATCTATAAAACATAAATCTATGACATGAATCCCTCTTACATAAAAGTATATGCTTATATTTGTATGTTATTGTTATCAGTTGAGTATGAAATGCAAGCCCCTGGTTCACATGTGGAAGGTCTGGTCCCCAGCTGGCAGTTCTATTTCAGAAACTTAAAAACTGGGACTGAGCAGAAGTAGGAAGATGGGAACTAAGGACAATCTCATTGACGTGTATGTTATCTGTTGTTGTCATTCTCCTCCCCTTCCTTCATCCTCTTTTTCTAACTCTACCTGTCTCTCTCTCTTCCCCTCTCTGTCCCCTCCTTCTTCTCTCTACTTCCCAACAATCACTAAGTGAGGGACTCTGTGTCATCATGTTCCTGCCACCATCATATCATCCCACCTCAGGGTCCAAGGAATGAAGTCAGATAAACACAGACTGAAATCTCTGGAGCTGTGAGCCAAATCAGTTATGACCTTGTATTCTCCCATTATCTGCCACAATAACAAAGCCCAGATTGACGTAGTTGTATAAATACACACTATGTTATCTACACCAAAAGACATTAAGTAAAGGGTTTAGAAATAATGAAATGTGGTGAATTCAATGTATCGAAAGTAGACATTTCTCACAGTAGGATGATTTTATTTACCTGATAAAGTCATATCAGAGACTGTTAACCCCAAAAAATAGAAAAAAAATCTAAAGTATTGGCTCTTGGATCCACCCTTCTCTACAATATTCACATATCATCATTGGGTCATATTCTAATCAGAAATATCCATAGAAATCCTTCGGGATTAAAACTAATAAATTAAAAAAAATACTTTCAGAAATTTTGAGTAAAGATGATTACAATCAGCTCCAATGCTAGACCCATACCTAAGAGCCAGGAACTGTAAAACGTTAGTCTCCTTATGTTATCTCTTATTTTCTTGGTGACTTTCTTTTCTCTCAGCTGCTTTAAGAGTCGAGGTGTTTAATGTATACTTACTTTCTCTTGACGCTGACATTTATATGGTTCTCCTCTTTGATTTTGCCTTTGATACTCTTAGCCACTCCTTACAGTAAATTCAATACCCTGCTACGGTTGACTTATGATTTGGCAAAAACTTCAGTCAAAATGATTGTTGGGTTTGTGCTCATTTTCCCGCTTGTCACCTGGCTTCCTTTATAACAGTCACCAATAAATCTATTGCTTGCCCTAGTAATTAGGCTAATAGAATACACAAGGTTTTAAATGTAAAACAATGCACCAGACCAGCCAGACAGAAATCTATAATCCGTCATCACGCTGACCGTAAAGCCAGAAACTTCCAGAGAATCAACACTCACAGACTTTCACAGGAGCAAGACTCCACACAGCTAAGGATTCAACAGTGTGAATGTGGAGGCTCAATCGTTTCCATCCCCCTTATAAAAGAGGCAGGCCACTTAGGGTGTATCCCAAGCTCTTTGGACACAGTTCTACTGAGTATCTCAGTGGCCCAAACTTCATCACCTCTTACAAGACCATGTTTCATTATATTGCCCACAACTATGCCATTTGAAAACCACATAGTCGTATTTTAACTAAAAATACATCATTACATGATTTTCCTGGTGCCAACACCATAACATATATGTTTCTTGCCTCTTACCTGGGAATGAAGACAAGCACTTATCTTGCTGTATGATGTTACCCTGAGTGTAGTCTCTGAAATCATCAAGGGTCCCTTTAGCCTGTCAATTTTCCATTTAAAATAAATCAACTGAAGAACAAAAAATTGGGCTTGAATTAAGTTTAAAAGTGTAGGCTTGGAAAGGAAATTCGTGCTGCCTCAAACATTTCTTCATTCATGATTCTTAAAAGGCTCCAAAAGCAAGACGAAATGACATATGCTCTGACTCAGATTAACTGGTGAACTAGACCATGTCACCAAAGCTGCCTGTATTTCTGTGGCTTATGTAATAAGCTATTTTAAATGACACAAATTTACTCTCTTACAGTTCTTATCATTACAATTGTATTTTCCTAGGCTATCATCAGTGAGTCAGGAGGGCTGTGAGCCTTTTGGAAACTCAAGAGTACAATGCATTTCCTTTCCTTGTATAGCCCTGGGAGTTGCCTGCATTCATTGATTGTTGCTCCCCTTTCATCTTCAAAGTCAAAATCTCATCACCCTGACCCCTACTTCTATATCACAACTCGTGACTATCATGAGCCCTTCCCCAAAGATAATCCAAGAAAACCTCATCTCAGTCAAGTAGCAAACTTGATTCTCCCTTGCCATGTAATACTACATATTCACACAGTCCAGGGACTAGGAAGAAGACATTATTCCATCGACTACATAGGCCATATGGTTTAAAAATTGAAGTGGCCAAATAAAGGCACTTTAAACACTGGGCTCTTAATGTAGAACATGTAACTATCCTGTGTGTCCGTGTATATCTCTGTGTCTGTGTGTATGTATGTGTGTGTTTCTCTCTCTGTGTGTGTGTGTGTGTGTGTGTGTGTGTGTGTGTGTGTGTGTGTGTGTGTGTATTTATTGTTCTTTCATTTTATTTTGTTTTATTGCTGGAACTTGGGATTGATTCCAGGGCATCTCACATGCTAGGAAGGAAGCGCTTCCCAATTTAAGTGAATCCCCACTCCTTTTTAATGTGTAAGTTTGAGATAAATTGCCTAGGATTTTCTTAAACTCACTCTGTAGCCTTAGTGGGCCTTGAGCTTGTGTGATCCTCCTGCCTCAGCCTCCCAGGTAGCTGGGATTCCAAATCTGTACTGCCAGGCCCAGCAGCCTGTGCTGTCTTGAGGAGGAGTGCTCCATTCACAGCCCCAGAAACCTAACAGTTGTATCAGTAAATATAGGTTGGAAACAAAGAAATTGGGCAATAAGAAAAATTGGCTAATTTCCTTCACCCACTTCTACAGCACCTTCAGGTTAGGAATGGAGTCCAATATTTTGTGTCATATGGGGGACTCCTAGCTCCTAGCTTACAAAAGTGCTCTAAACTATGCTCATTCACCTGAGTCACATGTCGCAAGTGTGTGATCTCCAAACCTTCAATACCATTAGACAGCCAGTCTCTGACTAACCATCCAACATAAGCTATAGGATATATACATATATAGAGATTATATACAAATATATAGAATATATACACATATAGAATATATGTGTATATAGAATATATACATAGAAGAAGGCAGTTGGCAAATACAGAGGCTGGTATGGGAACATCTGAGGTTATACTAAGCACTGGACTGGATCGATCAGTTCCCCCAGAAGATACGTGTCTATCTCCCAGGGTAATGAGAAGAATGGCCAACATGGAGGCTGAGAAGTGAACACAGTTTTGCCCCCAAGTGAAATACCACTTGAATTCTTGGGCCTATATTCCTATACCTGTGGTAGAGTAAGTAAGACAACATCTTTTTTCTTTTCTTTTTTTTTTTTTCAGAGCTGAGAACCGAACCCAGGGCCTTGCACTTGCTAGGCAAGCGCTCTACCACTGAGCTAAATCCCCAACCCTGACAACATCTTCTTAAGGGATAGAACTGCAAATCAAAACAATCATTCAGTTACTTCAGGTGACAGTGTCTCATCAGGTTACACATGGAGATCCTCCCCTGTGTGTGTCCGCTGAACCAGCATCATTATGCGTAACTATGGCCTTCTCCCTCCTTGACTGGAAGGCCTACCTTAAGTGTATCCAGCCCCTGCTCTAGAGACTACAGATAATGTCCCCTGACATTCCTCTTTATTGACCCTACTGGAAGGGCCTGCCAAAGTGACATTTGCTCTTCCTGCTATAAATCTAAGGAATGGAGTTCCACTTGCAAAATGGGTCTGTCTAGCGGTCGTTTGGGGAGTTGGGAATTGACAAGGGCCAGGACAGAAAACTACCATCCCACAGCAAGTTCTTCTCCTGTAAGGAACTATTTGGAGGCTGAAGGAGCAACTGTTATTGTCACCTTTCTTGAGAACCTCCTTCAAAAGATCAGCTGTGAATTCCTTGTGAGGAGCCTTTGGGGGGTCTGTGAAGATTGAACCTATCAGTGTTCTACAGGGAGCTGAAATTAGGTTCCCCAAATGACTCTGTGGAGGAATGCTCATTTAAAGCCACATCACACATTACGCCACACATACGAAAGCACACATTATCTCATTTGTACATACTGAAATATGCATATGATAGTTAAAACTTCATTCCCTATTTTTACCAGGTGCAAGACCTGAGACCATGATTCTGAACACACTGCGTCTTCCCTATGGACTCTGAAATACAAACAGCCAAAACAAATGAATCCTCAAGAAACTTCGATTTTACTAAAATTCTTCCAATAGTTTTAGTTCTCATAAAAAGAATATGCTTAGCCTCTCTAATTATTATATTATATCATGATTAGTGGAGTAGAAATATCAAACACACTCATCGCTTTATCAGATTTTACTGAGAATCCATGGGCCTGTTATTATGAGTCAGCTAGCTGCCAGACTGTGTATTTCCCCTCACATGTCAGGGTTCATCATGACTTGTTCTAACAATGATGAGTATTATAAAGATAAGCCAGAATTTAATTTTTCCGAAGTATAAAAATTGGTCTAGTTTAAATGAGTTTCAAATTAGTATCTTAACCTAGCTTGCAACTTTCAGATTTAAGAAGAAATAGCACACATCTCAAGGACAGGCTGAATGTCTGGTGCATGTCTGCCTGTAACCGCTTGAGCTACTCCTCCTCGTTAGATCAATCCCCCAGAATTAATCAAGTTAAATTCAGAGACAAGACACAGAAGCAGCCTGAACAAGATGGTGTTTTCATACAAGGTTGAGAAAGCCAAGGGTTTATTATTTGAG
Source organism: Peromyscus melanophrys (assembly GCA_902168415.1). Taxonomy (NCBI): domain Eukaryota; kingdom Metazoa; phylum Chordata; class Mammalia; order Rodentia; family Cricetidae; genus Peromyscus; species Peromyscus melanophrys. The sequence continues at coordinate 27,726 of CABHPR010155956.1, forward strand.
TACAAAAAGCCCCCAAATTATTTAGGAAAACATATGTATGAGCTGCACTGAAGAGATCTAATCTTAAAAGAATAATAAGTTCTAAATGGCTACCCAGTGGAAGCCTTCTAACTCACGGTGCTATTTTCATGTCTTCATCCATTTGAAACCATTTTAATCTAATGCCTTGACTCATCTTCCAATTTGATTTTGCCATGATGGTACCTTACTGTGAGACTCTGTGTAACCTCTCTGGGTTTGGGTGGCGGGGGTGGGGGAGAGGAAGCAAAACCACTCAGTCTAGTTGTTAAAATTAGTTCATAATATTAACTAAGGTTTTCAGGAATCTGATATGACGGTATGATTGCTAAGTTTGCTGCAGATAAACTGCATGATTGGTTCACTCTGTATCTCCTCGTCAGTGTTGTGAGGTCGTCAAACAAATGTGCAACAAGAGTAGCAAATACAAAGATAAACATAACAGGCATTGGTCCAAGGATGTAGCTCATGATAAAGGACATGCCTAGTATGTTCAACGCCTGAGTTCAGTGCCCAGAATAAAAATACAAACACACATACATACTTACATACACACATATGCACATAACTTTTTAATGGATCTGAATAGATGACAAATATTAGACTTGGAAGTTACTTTCTTCCCACCACATTGGAAACTAATGCCCTGAAAGACTACAGAGCACAAGGCTAGTTGGTGTGGTTCATCCAAAAGACCTTCATGATGAACAGAATAGTTCTGAGACCAGGTAAGAACTGATTTAATTCTCAAAATTATCTACAACCAAATTTTAATTACCAATGCAGTGACCATCATTATTTAGAAAACAGTTTTTTAACTTCTCGTTCCTTACCCATCAAATGAGCAGATCTCTGCTCGGGAATATCATGAGAAACTGAAAACAGTACTGGATAAAACTCTAAACACAAGGCTAGCAAGAAGGATCATTTATATTTGGTAAATAAGTTTTCTAAACATCATTTTAGCCAGAAGATTATTCTGAAAATTTAAAAGTGAAATCTCTAGGTTTTGTGTTTCTCTCTGTCTCTGTCTCTCTCCATCTCTCTCCCCCACACTGTGTGTGTGTGTGTGTGTGTGTGTGTGTGTGTGTGTGTGTGTATGTGTGTGTGTGTGTGTACTGGCTCATGTGTACAAATGTATTCACCAATAAGTGTGCATGTGGAGGTCAGAGGTCAACTTTGGATGTGTTCCTACATTGTTTTCCACCTTATCTGTTGCGATACCGAGTCTTTCATCCAATCTGGACTGGCTGGACTGGCTGGCCACCCCTGGAATCTTCCCGTCTCCACCTCCCACTGCTGGGGATACAGATATACACCACCATATGCAATATTTTCTGTGGATGCTGAGGATCTGAACTCAGGTCCTCAAGCCTGTGTAGCAAGCACTTTACCAACACTGAGCCATCTCCATAGCTCCTAGGTTTTATCTTTCTAACCTATACTCACATTGATTTAAAATAAAATCTTGTCACCCTTCTCTCGATCTTATGAGGCTGTCATACAAAAATAAAGTAGTTTGCACAGGTGTGGAATAGCTGCCCCCTGACTGAGAGCAGTTGCAACATGGCAGATTGTAAAATACTATTGATCACTTAATACACCACAGAGACCTTTCATCTTTATAAACGTCTGTCTTAAGAGCGATGGTCCTTATTCACTGCACTGATATAAGTGAGTGTCTGGGAACCTAACCCGATCCCCTCTTCCCCAGCTTCCCTTGAACTCTGTATTAGCTTCCCCACCTCCACATGGCTCCCTACTCTTTCCTGTTCCCCTTCTCAGGAAATCCCACTTCCTCCTCTCCTGCCTCTCCCTCAGATACCCATGACCATTTAGTGTTTCCCACCGTTGTGGTTAAGTTTTGGCCTTGTATGGAGTATGTTTCCTTCTGTTTTGTGACCACATTACTGTGTGTACTTTGAAAACACTGACATTAAATACTCATTCATGTCTTTATTTACTACTGTGCTTCATATAGGATATAGACTAATACAGACTAATAACTGTAGAATTATTTGCGTCTCATTGAATTTTATTTCCAAGAATTTAAAAGGAAACCAGTTTCATAGCACACAATACTTAATGTTTTTTTCTTTGTATTCTGTTCATTTTACAGCTGTTCATTGGGTGAAGTAAAATGAAAACTTGATGTATTTCCAACACTGCTTGCCAATCACTGGAGCCCCTGCTCAGCTGAGATCCTCCAGCACACCTTGTTCGGACAGTGTTTCAGCAATCTCATCTTTCAAAGTGAGAAAAACAAGGATGGGAGCTGGCTCAGCAGGTAAAGCACTAGCTAGCTACAGACCTGACTACCTGAGTTCAAGTCCAAAGTCCAGGTCAAAAGCCAGATGGGATGACTAACAGTTGTAATCCCAGCATTCCCACGGCAGCAAGATGGGTGTCGGGGACAGGCATGTGCTGGCCAGCTAGCCCAAAGTGAACAGTGCAGCAGCAAAGACAGGGAAGGTGGGGTAGAAAGCAAGAACTGACCCCCAAAGCTGTCTTCCCACCTCCACATGCCACACTGACATGTGTGCCTCCCCCACCGAGACATATACATCAAGTAAAATTTTTATTAAGAAAATGACAAAGACGGTACCTAACGGTTGCTATATTTTCAATAAGATGTTGAACTGTATTGAGCAACAATTTTATGACTGTACCTGTCATAACAAGGTATCCCACAAGAAGCTGTTCAAAATACGTGAAGAGCCTCCTACTTTACCCCATTTGCAAGTCAGCCTGTTTCTGTCACAGTTTCATAAATGCAGACAAGAGACACACAACTCACAAGTCAAAAACAGGAATAGCAGGAAGCAGAGTAGTACTATTTCTACACTACTGCCCCAGTCTCAGCCCCTACATGGTGATACAAGAAAGATTGCATGACATCTGAACATACAGCAGGTCATGGGGTTAGGGAACCAAATATTTAATACATGATAGACTAGATCAGTAAAATCAGTTCTATAATACTACAACACATGCATTCTCTCAAAGTTTCAATGCTCTGTAAAACACACAACTTACAGGAAAGATGGTGTCAGCACAGAATACTCAAAGATGTTGTCAATCTCACATTAAAATAAATAGGAACCTAATACAGAGAGAAATGTATTACTAAATAGTCAACTATTAATATGCCAATGCTACAATCAACAAGGCACTTAACTATAAAAGAACTTTGCTTATGCAAACAAATGTCAATAATCAAATGGAAAGTTGTAGCAACCTGTCTATATGAAAATGAATCATAATCCATAGAGTAGAAGATTGAGATGTGTATAATGTATATTTTTCCTGCATCTCAGCTGACTATGTAGTTTTCTGCATTTGCTTGTTTCTTGTGAATGAAGTTGTAAGAATTATGTCCTTATTACATCATCAGCCTGCTACGGCGTCCCAGCCTAAAAAGCGGGCATGTTCTCTCTGTGTTCCCTCTTCTCCAATTCCCTCTGTACTTCCCCTCCGCGCGGTCGCTCTGTCTCTCTGTCTCTGTCTCTGTCTCTCTCTCTCTCTCTCTCTCTCTCTCTCTCTCTCTCTCTCTCTCTCTCTCCCCTTCCTCTTCATAAAGCTCTAAAAAGGTAACCATGGCTCGTGATTCTTCCGCCACCACAGCATCCAGTGCTCTCTTCCAACACCGCAACCGCCATGGGCGGCGGCCAGCCACAAGCGCAGCCGCTAAACCCCTTCAGAAATCACACATGAAGAGTCAATGACAGATAAAGTCACATGATGCAGCATTTGTGTTAACCCTATACCTATTCCCTAATACATCACTCTTTCTAAGGTGGGAGAGGACACCTCATTTCCAAGACAAGTGTTAAAACAGAACTACTTTTATGTGATGAACTAGTCACAAATAAGCCAATGTTAATTTTTTCATTCACTATTCAAGCTTATTTCCTGCAGACCATTATTAGTTACAATCCCCTTTACCTTAATTCCCATTAATCTGTGCACTTGCAAGCACATTTTTTTTATTGGTTTGTGTTGCCAAAAATAAAACGTAGTTGTGAACATTCAGAATCACTAATTAAACCTACCTTGTCTTTCCCAGCTATAAGCCTTTGTATTCCCCAAGTTGACTGGCCATGAAACATTATCTTTCCTTCTCTTTTACATCCATGAAGTCTTTTTATGATTGTTCCTGAGATTCATCTTCTTCATCTGGAGATTCAGTGGAGTGTGTAGATTGGCGATAGTAAACTATTCTCCTTCCCTCCCACATTGTATCCAGGCTAGAAACTCAGCATCAGTTATGCTGGTTGCCTTTTTCTGAATAAGCATTCTTAAAAAGAGGAGAGGAAGATGCAGTGTTCACATCTGTAGTTCCTGTAGATAGATTTTTTTTTGGAAGTGGCATCAATAGACGCCATTTTATATTATTATATATCAACAATAGATGCCATGTTATAATATTTCTATCATTATCAATAATTTTATATATTTGACAGATTATTGGCAAGTTGACTGTAAGTAGAGCAGTATTAAGTTATACTCTTACTCTCTTCTCTACATCTTTGCCAACACTAGATATTATCCATCTTTTGGTCAATTTGATGAGAATTCATTTAGAATCTGCATTTGATATAACTTACCAGTGAACGTGAGTATTTTCATGTGTCCATTCGCTCTGCATTTCACACCTGAGTTGTTTGTTTATACCCTTGCTTACCTTTGTCATTAGATTCTTTTTGGTGAGATTTTCTAAAATATTTATTTGTGAAGTTTTTAGAGGGCATGATTAACAATCTGTTGTCTTTAAAATAGGATGCAAATAATTCTCTCAGAACCCTTTTGTATTTGAACAATGACGAGGTTAACTGCAAAGAAAAAGAAGAAGAAAGGCTTTGCTTCTGTAAACTATTCTGAAGTGTTTTAAAATTGTTTGGCTAATTTAGAGGAGTTGGGTGTTAGTAAGTAAAAAATAAAAAAGAGGCTGAGCATTTAGAAAAAAGAAAGAGTGGGCAAAGGAAAACAAAGCTGCCAACCCACTATGGTCTAAGACGTCACTGAGGCTTTGGGAAGACAAGGGATCTTTCTAGAGTTTCTGTCTGGGTGAATCCTATTAAGAGCCCATGAAGAAAGCCAAGCTCTTTTATCCTAGGAAGAGAAAAGGCCTCTGATAAAGAATAACACAAATGTATAAAAACTATCAAGATTACTTTTACATATGTAAAATGTAATTATAATATCAATTAAATGGACCGGTGACATTTAATGGATATGGTAATATGGCATAAAGAGTTTCTTTGAAAATTTAGGACATCCCAGAATTAGTGTCAACCCAAGGTCACAATCTATCTTATAGGTGCCCAGACCAACGCTGCAAAGGAGGTGGTGGGCTCAAATCACTAGAAGACTCTTTAGAAAAAAGTCAGTCCAGATAAAACCAACAATACCCAGGCTTTGTCTGAAACATATTTGGAGAAAGGATAAAAGGCAATCATTTTTCTTTTTACTTCATTTCATGACTTTAAAATATTCAAATATATTTATAACTGTTGGGGACTGCAAGTTCTTTTTAATGCTCTCGGAGAGGAAAATTTAAATTTTTCTCCCATGTGATTACCTGCATTTGCAAGGTCAGTGTGAAAAAGAGGCCACGTTGTAACAATGCAATGATATCTGCTTTCTCCGATTAAAGGGAAAGAAACACGCAGCTGACAGAGGCGAGGGCTGCCACATGCAGGGGTGTGATTATAAGACCACCGTCCCCAGAGAACCTGGGAGAAATCAGATCTGTATCTCGAGGCCATTCTGGAGATGAGAGACTATCTGTTAGTGAATACAGATAGACAGGGTGCCCACATTTCTCAGCTCTAAACATGGTGCTGCGCATAGCTGGGGGCCATTAGTGAAGTTGGACTGGAGGGTAGTGATCTAGACGGGCTTTGTTCTCCCCAGTAAGAACTGATGCATTTCAAGTTGCTAATCAGCATTGTCCCTGCATTGGCTCAGCTAATCTTCTGGTACCGTGTGATGAACAGTCTGCCTATTGACTGGCTCAGCAGTTGCCGGCCCCTCCACCCTCACCCCACGTTGACCCCTGGCTCCTTTTGCTGGCTGCTCTTTTTCCTCGAGAAAAGAAGGAGAGAAAGAGCTGCCCATGCTCTTCCCCTCCCCCAAGATACAATTCCCACTGTCCAGGCCCGTTCTCGAGTCCCCCTACTCTTAGTGATTCCTTCTGGAATTTGAAAAATGCTGCCTGATTCTTGGCTAGCACTTGGCTCCTTTCTGAAACCCAGCCTCCTTCAGCTGCTTCCCAAACAAGAGGTGGGTTCCTGCTGTCCTTCACATCTGTAAATATGTGCATGCTGAGAGGAGCTCCGTTATAGAAAATAGGGACACTTTGGTAACATCTGTCATCACTTCATCCAGAAAATACTTGTGATTAGCATTTTTTGTATTAGGAGTGAGAGCAGGCACTCGGAGAGACACTGACCTACTTACTATTCCGATAAACTCATGGATTTGCTCGTGGATCCGTTGACAACAAACACAACTTTAAGAAGGCAACATGGAAACTCTACCTTTGGTATTTTACAAATTTTTACCATTTACAAAAGTAGGAATTAAAAAAAAAAGAGAGAAAGAGACTAAATGTGCCGAAACTCAGGCTAGATTTACTTCTAAAAGGAGCTGTATTGCACAATATACTTAATTATAATTTTAAAATTACCAGCACAGTACTAGCAAAGTATGATTGCCTGAGAGCACAGAACTTGACTTCTTCCATCTGTGTTAAGTTCACAAACAACTTCAAGCAAAGATGCATTCATTGGCCAGGGACAAAGTGTGAAAGAGAAGCAGGCAGTCACCTGTGTTTCTACTGAACCTTCCAGTCTTAACCACATAAAACAAGAGAAAACAGAGTTCCACACAGACTAGTGTCAGTTTTTGCACCCTGCAAGGAAAAGTCACGAAACACGACAGAATCCACTAACAAGAGTTTTATTAAGGTAAGGGAGAGGGACAGATGTGCACAGGCCTGCGGGAAAGACACGTGAGTGAAGGGGGACCGGGAAGCATGGCGCCGGCTTATAAAGGCTGGGCCGCGCCTGCGCACACAGGCCCATGTGGCTATTCCACGCATGCGCACAGATCACATGGTTGCGCTGCGCACTTTACGCAACCACGCAAAGTCACGGGGTCCTGGTCACGAGAGACGTTTTGACCCAGAAATGACTAGGCAGAAGTGACTAGGTCCCACCAGGCATGCTCGAGCATGCCCAACCGTGGGGGCATATTGTGATCCATATCTCAGAGTACTTGCACCAATGGGTACTTTAATTCATTTAAACCCCTCTCTCCCAGCCCGACCACTGCTTTGATTCTATAAAAGAAAGAAAGAAACATAGATTTCACCACCAGAACTGAAAAGTTCTGGAGAGAAATACATTCCAAAGATGAAATCAGGACCTTAGGCCATGAGCCACTGTTTGCCTACTCAGGATTTCTGGGCATGTTCACTTGTCATGCATAAGCTCGAAATTCATTGGAGACCGATTCTAGAATATCTTTGCTTTTGCCTCGTAGGGATCGACACCAACTAGAAAGGGCCCTTAAAAGAAAAAACAAACAAACAAAAAACCCAACACCAACGGTACCCACACTCCTTCCCCGCCCAGATAATGTACTGTGGTTGCTCCAAACTTTCCATTCAGTCTGAGAACTTGAGAATCTCTTGGGTAATAGAATTGCGTTCTATAAATTTCAAATTTTAGGGAATCAATGAAAGAAGTAACTCCAAGTCAGGAGATTGTTGGGGTAATTATTACAGCCACTATAGCACCACAGCAGCAGTTACCCCTGCACTTTGTGTGACTGCTTATCCGTATTACATTGCCATTTTTTGATAGCTGATTCTACCATCTAGTGGACTCTGATTCCTAAAATAATTGCTTTAAAATAGTTTTCATTCTTATTTCCAATCATTTGTGCAATGATGTGAATGCATGCGTGCATACACACACACACACACACACACACACACACACACACACACACACACACACACACAGGCTCCCATGGGTCTAGAACAATGCTTGATAAATGGTAGACAACTGGGCTGGGGGTGTAATGGTAAGAACACTTGCCTGGCATGTGTGAGGCTGTGGGTTCCATCCCCAGTACTATAGCCACCCTACCCCCCCCCCAAAAAAAAGGAAAAAAAAACCCACAGTCAGTCACACCTGGTTACAAGAAGTAATCTGTGAATAAGCATAGAGCCAATGAGGAAACAGTTTGAATTTAAACCTAGCTAGAATTCAGCCTTTCCTTGTCCATAATTTCCTTCTAAACCATTCTCCCTTTTCCTCTTTCTACTGAGCATCTTCCAAGAAGTAGGTCTACATGCTGTCTGCAAGCAGAAGTCTCCAAGACAACTGAAAGTCTTAATCATGTGGTTCCAAGAAGGAAGCACAGAGATTGAAAAACCAGTCTCACAGACACACACACAGACACACACACATACACACACAAATATATATATATATACATATATACACATATATATATAATTTTATCATGAAGTACTAATATTTTACTTAAAGGGGCAAGCAAATTTAGAAAGCCTAAAATATATCTACAATAAAATGGAAAGTTCCCAAAGTCTTCACTAAGGCACTTACCATGTTTTCTTATTTTATTCTGCCTCCCTAACAAGTTCCAGTAGGACCATCTCTTGCTAATGATGGTTTTTAAAGTGTTCTGTGCTCTCCTGAGAAAAAGCTTTTGAGTTCTCACTGTCCAGTCACTTTGGTTCACGGTATGACTCATTTTCAAAAGCTTCTGCCTTCTGAATCTTTATTAGAGTTACAAACATAAACTCAATCTTCAATTACTTTGTACCTTTTGTCCTAAAAGAAAAGATTTTGCTCCAGGAAAAAAAGGGACACAGCTGCTCAGGGTACACACAGACACACTCTATCACCAAAAAATTCTCCACCTTGCAGATGAACTTGTTGGGTGTAAAAAAGGGACCCCAGAAAGTCAACCTTATTATCTTATACAAGTGCATGCTTTATTTTCATTTTATTACAATGGACCCTTACTATCAAACTCTTGAGGCTGATTAAGCTAGCATCATTTGCAAGAATGAGTCAAGTTCCTGCTTTAGATTAGTAGAGCAGAATATAAGGAAAGAGTCTACCTGAACAACATGAGCCTGAGCTGTGTCCTCAACTCAGATGGAAATGCACAGCACCTCCCAGAGGATAATTTGGGGCCTTATTAGTGAATTGTATCATGATGAGGACACATAGAGGGTGGGACCCTCATGATGGGGACACCAGACAGTTGGTGACAGAAAAAAGTAGACATTCTGCAAGTCAAGAAGAAAGCCCACACTATTGGGCGTGTTAACCATGGACTTCCAGCCTCATAACTATGAGAATTAAATTGCTGTTGTTTAAATCACCCAGGCTTCTGTTTTATTATAGTAGCCCATGTTAACTAAGACAGAGAGGAGACAGAACTTGTAACAGAGGAACAGAAGCTTCCAACCTACTATCATTTATGTTTTACCACTGGTGCTCTAAAAGATTATCAGTGTCAAAATTGCTTTTGACAATGAGTTAGAAATATTTGAGAATAGTATCAAACTCACTGACTTTTTCTGCTGGGGAATAAAGCAAGAGATGAGATCATGTTCAGATAAACTTCTGTCAGAGCTTGTGTTAGCCAAAGTTCTCCAAAGAATCAAAACCAATAGAATGAATACATAGCTTGAAGGGGGGATGTATTAGACTGGCTTACATGATACTGGCTGGGTAGTAAACAATGATCCTCTGCATGCTGGAGAAGCTGAGAGCTGGCAACTACTCAGGCCACAGGGCTGGATGCCTCAGCAGTCCCATAATGGTGCTGAAGGCCCGAAGCATTCCTGGAGAGACATTGGTCTTCGGTCCAAGTTGGAAGACCAAGAAAGGTCGGTGCTGATGTGAGCAAAGGGTAGCAACAGCAGCAACAACAAGGGAGGTGGATGCACGTCAAGGAGTGAAGGCAAGGGTAAGCAACCCTGCTTGCTCTTGGGGCCTCTTTCCCTCTGGATTGCCACCAGAAGGCACTGCTCCTCTGAGGGAGATCCTTCTCCTCTCAGTCATTTCTCCCTGGAGATGCTTTGTCGGAAACATCTAAAGGTGCACCTTTTGATTCCAGATCCCTTCAAGTCAAGAAGACTTACCATCTCAGGCCCAACAAAACAAAACAAAAAACGCCTTTTGCAGGTATCAATGCCCTAATTCTAATTTCTCAAAAATGGTTAGGAAATCGTTAGGTTACTTATCAGCATCATGCAAACGTGTGAATAGAGAAATTAAAAATGAACAAAATCATCACACATTGGGGAGTTTGTGAAACAGAAATGCTCACACTGAAAAGATGCACCAAACCTCTTCTTTTTTGTTTGTTTGTCTATTTGTTTTTTGAGACAGTGTTTGTCTGTGTAACAGCTCTGGTTGTCCTGGAACTCACTTGGTAGACCAGGCTGGCCTTGAACTCACTCACAGAGATCTGCCTGCCTCTGCCTCCCAGGTACTGGAATTACAGGCGTGTGCCACCGCCACCTGTCTCAAACCTCTTTTTATCTCTGCTCCAAACTCATGAGAAATAATAGACCAGGGAGGATAACATGGATATGACTATAAAAGTTAAAATTACATTTCTTTTTATTTTAGTTTATTTATCACATTTACAGTAGCTAGTGTTTTGTTTTTTGTTTGTGTGAGGGATGGGAGAAGGCACATGCTTGCTACAGCATGCAGCTGGAGGCTGGAGGACAACTTGCAGGAGTCTGTTCTTGCCTCCAGCCACGTGGGAGTGAAAATTAAACTCAGGTCGTCAGTCTCAGGGGCAAGTGATTGACCCACTGAGGCGTCTCACGGGCCCACATTTTAATTTGGAACTAGGATTCAAGGCACACATCTTTATTCAGGGTAGAAACAAAACAGTATGGTTACATGACTGACAGATTTACACTATTTGATAGGCAATTTAATAGATTCCTACAGCAGCAAAGAAAAAATGCTTATGAACTATGTTATGCTTATTGTGGGTTCAAAGATAATTAAGTAAGAAGCAATTGCAGGGAAATTGGTAAGCAAATCATCAAAAAAAATGGCTGAAAGTAGAGAAGAACAATAATAGGGTAGTGAAGAGACTATTTGTACATTGAAAGGTCAAAGAGTCTTAGGGCTTCTTTGTTTTTATAGTTTATACAAAGAGATAGTATGTAAGTCCAATACTTAAAAATACCAGCTCTGAAGTTAGTCTACCTAAGTTCAAATCCCAGCTCTGCTCTCCCCTGCCTGTGTGACCTTTGGCTAACGACTTAATGACTTTGTATCATTTCTTCATCCGGATAATGAAGACTATCGTGAAATGCTGTCTGAGGGTAAACTGAGGTAATCTGTGCCACGCACTGTACCAGGCCCTCAGAGAACAATTCAGAAACCTCAGTTGTGGTTAGACTAGTGCCCATCTCAACAGTCCCCCAGGATTATACAGTTCCCAGTTCCAGCCTGTGGGACACAGGAGCGTGGATCTTTGGGGAAACAGGGAGCCACATGAACCCACCTGTGTGTGCCTCCCAATACATGCCACACATGTGGGTAGAGCTTCAAGTACTTCCAATCACACTGACACACCGACGTCACAGGAGCCAAAGCGCAATCCGATTTTTATTTCCCGAAGAACAAATTAAGACAGCTAGATTTCACTGGTTTCAAATGCAACTCTTTGAATTTGATGATTTCTTTTCTCTTTTAAAAGGTATTTTAATGAATAACACCGACCCATTTGTTCCCTGATTCCCATTTCTGAAGCCGCTTTGCCAAGACAACATCATCAATCAAGGAGAGAATGTGTCAGTGGGGGGCTTCTCTTCCTTTGCTGAGGGTCTCTCGTGTTTGTTTCTCAACAGAAACTGAGCTCTGAGTAAACACGAATTTTTATTTCAGAGTAAATGCCCCTGAGTTCCACGGCACCTTTTGTTTTCTGGGAATGTCAATTTTATTTTGGTTCCCAACTTGACAGAAAATGAAAGAAATCATTTGAAGAACTACATTTACTTCTTGTGACAAAATGATCCGTGGAAACAGCCAGAATGTTCAGTAGAGCAAGGCACTTGCTAGATAAATGAGAATTTCACAAGCCAAACGAGGAACACGGGTAGACACACACATGGCTCCAGAGAAGAGGGAAACAGGCTGACATGGCAGCCTTCAGCAGAAAACCTTTCTGTGCTGTGAGGCATTTCTGTGAAGGCTGTAAAACGAAAACAGAAAGAGATTTGATCCCTTCTCCCCTCCCCCACCCCGGCCCTAATGCCCTTGCTCCAGGTTCATGTTCCATCTTCTGAAAAATAGGAACTTGAAAGTAAACACCAGGCCCAAGTGCTCAGATCTGGGGAAAGATACTTATGTAGCCAGATGCTAAAATGCTGACCTCCATAGAGCAGCGCAAATACATGGGAAAGGACTTCAGAGCGTTAACTGGCCAAAGGATACAGGAACCCTGCTTGATCTGTTACATGTTAATTTAATGACTGCTTCTAAGCATCATGCATAAGACTCTCCTGGCTCCTCTGGGCTCCATCCTTGACTTTACTGTCGTTCATACACACACCCACCCCCTTCCACACAGCCTCTACAAAGTTAGAGTTATCTGCAAGTGAAAGTTGTCATAGGGCACAGAAAATCAAGTGGAAGCTTGGCAGCCATCTGTTGAATGTGTGCTCCGTAGATAGACAATCCCCCATTTAGAAACTAGGGTGGATTGTTTTGCCCTGAATGGTGTGAATCTCCTCTCCAAGCAGCGCAAACGCTCAGAGAATGACCACGTTGTACTAAAGAGGCCTGCTCTGAGAGCTTTGAGGCCAGCAAATAAAATCATACATTGTATTCCTTCTAGGAGAGGTCAACTTGCTTTATGCACACTATCTCATCAATTCTCAAAGCATTCCATTGAAACACGGATGAAGCAGCTACTACACTCACTTTACAGATGGGTAACCTGAGGCTCTGAAAGGTTACAACAGTTTTCAAGGTCACCTTCTGCCAATTCCACACAACTGCAATTACCTGAGCAGCTGAGGCAAAGAGTAACAGACAGACAGCGGCAGGCTGCTTTTGCTTAAATAGAGGTGGAGTGCCTGGTCACTAAAGAAGAACCAGGACCAGGCCCGAGCTAGCCAAATAAGCCGCCTATATGCCCAGATTCCTCAGATGATTGACAATTTTCTATTCAACTGGAAACTGGAAACTGCTAGGCAGAAAGAGAGAACAGCGATGAGGTCACAGTTCTGCTATTTATAGGCTATCAGCCACCACACTCAGCTGCTTTTCAGTTAAGGTGAATATTGAATGTAATTTTCTTTCTCCGACTTCATCCAGAGAAACTAGTTTCAGAAAAGGAAATTATAGAATTTAATAATATTACTTGTGACATGGTGATTTGCTTTGCAACAGTTTCAGCAACATTTACCACATATTCATCTGGGCTTATTGACCATAAATAAAAACACAGTCACATTCTTTCTTGCTCCACAGGTTTTTTTTTTCTTTCTTTTTTAAAAGAAAAGCAAGCAAGAAATGATTCCATGAGCATTTTTGCTCTTTTTTTTCTACTTGTTTGTTTAATTTCCTACCTGGAAAATGTTCAGTGAATTTGCAAAGTAATAACAAAACAGAAAACCAGTGTGGACAAAAATAAAGAAGTAAATAACATGACCATTTATGAGGTAGGGCCTCTGAGGCAATGCTGTGTGCCTATTAAGCTGCTAGAGTTAATTCCTGTGAAACTACACTTCCTCACATTTCCTTTAGCTGCCATGGATCTGAGGTATGTGAAGGCTTCAGAGAGAGAGGGGGCATGGGCAGGCGGAAGCCTCCAGCCTTTTGATGTAGATTGATGCATGACAGTAGCCTCTGCCCTAAATATCAAGTTTTGTTTCTCTTCAGCATCCCTCCTAGTTCCTGAGGAGACATTCCTTAGCTGAAGTGTGCACTCTCCAGTCCTAAACCACACCAAAAATGGCAGATAAAAATGGCTGGTGTGTTCTGTAACTCCTCAACTGAGACCAAAACTGCTGAAATCTGAAATAGAGCAACCAGGAGCTTTCAAGGTTCAAAATAAAAAGGCAAAGAAATGAGAGGAAACTGCCCAAGAGGTGTCTCCAAGCTTATATTTGAGATGAGACTCTGGAGGAGATGAAGAGCCCAAGACCCTTGTCTTTGTCCCAAGGAAACGGCAACAGGCCAACTGCCCAGGATTGTAGCTGAAGTTTTCCTGTGTCCTGCCTGGCCCACAGTCAGGACAAATCTCTCTCACCCACCAGTCCCACAGCTGCTCAGACCCAAGTAGCTGCTCGGACCCACATAAACACACAGATGCTTATATTATTTACAAACTGTATGGCCATTAGCTCAAGCTTATTACTGACTAGCTCTTACACTTAAATTAACCCATAATTCTTATTTATATTTAGCCAGTTCTTAGTTCTGCCTTCACATCTTGCTTCCTCTGTGTCTGGCTGGCAACTCCTGACTCAGCCTTCCTCTTCCCAGAATTCTTCTTGCCTGCTTATCTTGCCTATACTTCCTGCCTGGCTACTGACCAATCAGCATTTTATTTATCAACTAATCAGAGCAACACATTCACAGCATACAAAGCAACATCACCCATCACAGGATCCTGAAGCCTTCTAACCAACCAGGAACTACTACAACAAAGACTGACCTGGTCCCAGGACTCTGGTGTAGGCATGTGCATTGACCTGTTATGGATATTGATTGCTCTGTATGCTGTGAATGTGTTGCTCTGATTTGGTTGATAAATAAAATGCTGATTGGCCAGTAGCCAGGCAAGAAGTATAGTATAGGCGGGACAAGCAGAGAGGAGAATTCTGGGAACAGGAAGGCTGACTGAGGAGATGCTGCCAGCCGCCGCCATGAGAAGTAAGATTTAAAGTACCAGTAAGCCACAAGCCACGTGGCAAGGTATAGATTTATAGAAATAGTTTAATTTAAGATGTAAGAACTAGATAGAAAGATGCCACGGCCATACAGTTTATAATTAATATAAGTCTCTACGTGTTTACTTGGGTCTGAGTGGCTGCGGGCCGGCAAGACTGGAGAAAACTCCAGCTACATTGACCAGATCAGAGATCTTCACATTCATGTGGACATACCAATTACTTAAAAGTCATTCAGATTACGGACTCTCAGCCAAGCCCAGAGTCACTACTATTGGTTGAGTTAAAAAATGGGCTGCAGGTATATCTGTATGTTAACCAGATATACCTGTATCCGGATGGATGGATAGATAGATAAATAGATAGATAGATAGATAGATAGATAGATAGATAGATAGATAGATAGATAGATAGATAGATAGATATAGAGAGATAGAGAGATAGAGAGAGAGATAGATAATAGCTGGATAGATAGACAGGTAGGTAGATAGATAGATAGATAGATAGATAGATAGATAGATAGATAGATAGATAATATCTGGATAGATAGATGATATCTAGATAGATAGATGATAGCTGGATGGATTGTTAGAGAGATAGATAGATAGATAGATAGATAGATAGATAGATAGATAGATAGAGATATATATGTAATCCAATAGTCATATGACATCATATGAAGGCTGAGAAATTCATTGATAGTGCCCTGGAGGTGTTTTCACTATTTCAACTATTTACACTCAGCCTGCCAAAACACCACCTTCAACATTATATTTGATGAATGTGGCAGCTGCCTACATAACATAAGTTAAGTAAAGGTCCACAAGCAAACCTATAAGATTTCATTTCAACACTTTTTTTGCTCCCCTCAAATGAGAGAGCAATTACAATTCTTTAAAGGATCACAGCTACAGCTGTCACTTTGAAATTAAGAATTGGTTTTATATTGGTAAGAAAGATTAGAGACATATTTGCCCTATAAACTACTTTTTATTTTACATGCAAGATCTACTGCTGTGGATGCTGTGTGTGGGGGGGGGGGGGGGGGCATATGCGTGCACACTCATGCATTTCTTCCACTGACCAGTGTCTTCTGGGAGCCCCTCCCCCAACACCATATGTCAGTCTTTTTCCCATGCTCTCTCTGTTCCCTTTGTCTCATTCGACAGCCCCTCTTTGCCCATCGTTCAGCTATGGTTGATGTCACAAAGCTTGCAAAGAGGAAGGCTCTTTGGTGAAACAGTTGGCCACTTAATAGAGACGAGAATATGAATCATCAAAATCATAATTCATTAAAATTTTAAACTTCTAAAACACATTCACATTATGTCATGTGACTTCAGTCAAAAAAGAGTCATGAAAGGAAATGTTATTATATTCAATGAAGCAAAGTGACCTGAGGAGAAAGTGTTTTGTTGAAGGCCATTGTCTAGCAAAAGGGAGAGCCTGAGCTTGGACCTAAAAATCACAATTTTATCCCTACAGTTGGGAGAGGAAGGACTCTTAAAACTACACAAATTCTCGATGCTGTTGAAGTGTTCCAGTTTGAAACTAGAGTTTAAAAAAATTGATTACATAAAACCACTGGACTGTAAACAGGATTCAATTTATCCTGAGGTAATTTATCCAATGGTGTGAAGAAAAGCACTTTTTGCATTTTCCTAGGAAGGAAGTGGGAAAAAAATAGCACAGAAAAGGCATCGCATAAGCTTATAGAGTGAATGCCCATGCCCTGGACTCTAACCCAGCCAGGGTTGGTCCTCTCAGTCAGCTCAGTGGGTCTTTGTTCATTTCAAGGACGACCATTCTAACCTGCAAAAGAACAATGCTAAATACAACAGCCCAAATAACTCAGAATTATCTGAAACATACCAAACCAAGGATGGTCACACCCTTGTATGAAATCAGGCAATACAGTCAAAGCAATCATCTAATACCATATAGCAAGCCCATCAGACAAGTCTTGGAAAGATGCTAACAAAGCCCCATTTTTCTCTAAGTCAGCTACTAAGCTTGATCCAATCAATGAGACAGAATACTCTCCTCTGTTCCTATACCTGGTACCTATAACCACAGTATCTGAGGTCCAGAGTGGCTCCTGAGCACACTGGCAATCAAGACAACACGGAAAAGATGGTCAGTGCTCATGTTCACTACTGGCCTTCCAGATACTGAAAAACAAAACAAAACAGCCTTTCTATCCTTTGTGGCACAGTTCATTAGGTCATTTTCAAAGACACCCCCTTCCAAGTCAATTACAAGCTACTGGAAAGAACTTTTCGCATTTTTAATTAGTATCCTTAATCACCAGAGTATAAAAACTAAAAACTGTGGATTTGTTGGGGAGACTATTCCAAGGAGTCCGAGGGTCTTTGTCTCCTTAAAGGAGAAGATAAAGCTCTAAATTCAGAATTCCATCCCACAATTGTCTCAGGATCTCAGATGGCTGTTGAGTTTTGCTTTCATTTCATTTTATTATTTTATTTTACTTTATTTTATTTTGTTTTATTTTCTGGTTCAAAGTACATTCGAACCTTCCTGGAGACCAGTGCTGAGGATGAGGCAATCATCTCATTTGGCTGCCGTGGGCAGAAGGATTCTGAAAACTCAGCAGTATGTGACTATTTCCTGCTTATGGAGGTCAAGAGAAGCAGTAGCTGGAAATCTGAGAGAAAAATGCCACCCAAAGGACAGACTTAATGACAGAGTAGCAGCGCAGAGACCAAATGAACTTTACTTGGACATTATATACAAAAGAGCTCAGTGAGTACTCATGTAGACTTAGAAATTGAACTGCGACTTGGCTTGTCCCAGCACCCTCCTCCAAAGCCCCACCTGCATCATCTAGATAAGATAATAACCACAAGTGTGCCATCCAGATTTTTTTCCCTCTAAATAAAACCTCAGAAATGTCCGGATGTACCTATTCTTCTCTCTCATTTCTCTCATTTACATTTGTTATGCCTTGGAGCTCCGCCTCTGTAGACCTCCATCACAGGCTACTCCCCCTTCCAAGGTGAATAACACAGGTACACAGGAATCAGTACGTCACCAGACAGTAGAGTATGAAGTTTAAAAACTGCCGTTATTTTTCATCCCTGCTCTTTCATTGGCCCCCTTTCAGAACGGCTTCACTTCCCAAGTACCCAAGACTTGATTTCTGACTCAAGACCTCTACTTCAGAAAAAAAAAAAAAGTTAATCTGGTTGAAGAAAATGAATTCTTATGAGGTAATCTCTAACTTAAGAGATTCCTTCGTGCAAGAGTTTGCAACGAGATTAAACTAATGATGGCCTTTAGAGCCCTTGTCATAGACTGCTAAAAGGTGTAGAAAGGTTTCTTTGGAGCCTTCGAACATCCTGCTGTGGAGATGACCATAATCATCAACATGTAATAAACTTCAACCAGCCATATTGTTAGAAAAGAGCTCATGCACATTGAGGCCAATAAAGATGGTAAAATATCTTTTCATCTCCTGAGACAAACAACTTACCATGAAATTATTTGGAAAAAAATGCAAAAAACGTCCCCTCAAAGCTAATAAGATATTCAATAACTATAGAAAGCGAAGGCATAATGACACAGATACTCCAGCTCCTGTGTCTAAAATAGTCCCAATCATTTGAACAGAGGGGGATAAAATTATCAGAAGTCAAATCAGGCATCTCTAAATTCGTAAAATCGTAACACTTCATTTCACCTTGTGGACACAGCAAGGGAACGTTCGAGACAGTTGTAGAGAATTCCCTCTGGGGTGGTCACACTGTACAAACACCACAAGTACATTCAGAGACGTTTAATGGACTGTATCTAGGTTTTAATTGTTCTGCCCGGACAATTAACTAGGGACCGCTCATAACAAAGAGGAAAAAAGTAGACCTAAAAAAAAAAAACAAAAAA
>CABHPR010155956.1:46726-66235 GCA_902168415.1 Peromyscus melanophrys
AAAAAAAAAAACCAAAGAAAACATTCAAACTTTACAAGTGAATTTCCTGGGTATGTATTCACATTTACACATAGTATACACACGCGTATGAGAGTGTTTGATGTGTTAATTACCTTTCTGTAGCTGTAACCAAAATACCTGAGAGAACTTCAAGGTACCTGTTGAGAGTCACGGTTTCAGAGGGCTTTCTATGTTGTAGGCTAGCTCATTACCTTGGCCCTAAGGTGACACTGAATGCCATGACAATGGACACATGGAAGAAGGGATTATTCACTTCACAGCAGTCAAAAGGAAGACTGAAGGACACACTCTTCAAAGACATATCCCCAGTCACCAACTTCCTATTGAAAACTCTCACCATCTCCCAAAAATCTAGCCATAACTTGAACTATTCAATGGATTAATCTGTTCACGAAGAACCCTCATGAGTCAGCTGACAATCAAGCTCTCAATACATAAACGTCTCAGGAAATTTAAGTTTCAAGCCATAAAGTCTACCTCATAATACCAAATGCATTTAGTCTATCCATGAGACTTTCCACATTCTCAACAGTTTGTGCAAATGCTTAAAAGTTCAAGTTCAAAGTTTTTGAGACACAAACAAAACTCTTAGTTGTGAGTCCCTGTAAAAATGAAAAAAAAACAAAATTGAATATTCCAATATCCAATGACACAAAGTAAACATTCTTCTTCCAAGGGGTAGGAATAGAAGACTAGCAAGGAAAACGTCTACCAAAGCAAGACCAGCACCAGCATGGTAAATATTAAATCCTATACATCCATGTCTAGCATCTGGGGCACACAAGTGGCATAATATGAGCACATAAAACTTCCCTACCCCTATGGAAGTCCACATGGTCTCCCTCCTCAACTGGCTCTACTCACTGACTATGGCTTTCCTCAGCAGATATCTCATACTTAGAGCATATCTAACTTCCGATCTTTTCATTACCCTCAAGCCTTCACACAGCACCCTCTGCAGGGATCCTGATTTGACACATGACGAGAGCCTCCCAGGTCTTCCTTTATAATGTAGGTAGATGCCTCCATGGCCACAAAACTCTTGCATTTCACATGTGTGCAAAAGCAGCCTTATGTGGATAACACTAAGATTTGTGGCCAGCTCCAACCCTAACCAGATTCCTTTGGATCACTAGTACAGTGGTCTGTGAGTTTGGGGTGGGTTGAGCATATATAGTGAAGAGGATCTTGGGAAAATACTTTCCTATGTCACCGTTTGCTAGTAGGGTGCCCCAGAGGTCTTTTCTCAAAGTAGTCTTTAAAATGGTTTATCCTGTATCTCATGGAGCCTCTGAAGAGTAGGATCTGAAGAATTCGTGAGATACTCCCAAAGAATCTTCCTCCCTTTTCCTCTAATGTAAAATTCTTGGCTTCTTTCTGTTCTTCTTTTTTAGATTTATTTACTATTTTATGTGTATGAGTATGTGCCTGGATGGACAGATGTGTTCTATGAGCATACCTAGTACCCACAGAGGCCAGAAGATGGCACCAGATCCCCAGGGAAATGGAATTACAGATGGTTCTGCACTGCCCTGTGGGTGCTGGGAATTGAAACCCAGTCTTCTGTACAAACAGCAAGTACTTTTAATTAACTGTTGAGCCATTTCTTCAGACCAGGTTGGCCGGTTTTTAAAGTTGCTGATGTGTTAAACAACCATGCTTCGCTTAGACCAAACTTTGCACAGGTTTTTCTCCATAGACCGGAAGTCTGCAATTCTTCCTACACCTGTTTTGTCATTGTCGCTTGTTTGGGGGCTCACTTACCACTGTAAATCTGGCTAAATGTTGCTAGCAAAACCATGTCACAGCCTGAACTGTAAACTGCCTTGAACTCTTTCTCAACCAGAAATTAAACCGAT
Organism: Peromyscus melanophrys; assembly: GCA_902168415.1. Taxonomy (NCBI): domain Eukaryota; kingdom Metazoa; phylum Chordata; class Mammalia; order Rodentia; family Cricetidae; genus Peromyscus; species Peromyscus melanophrys. Next base: position 48,607 of record CABHPR010155956.1, read on the forward strand.
TAAAAGTCCATTACTTTAAAATCCAAAGTGCCCAAAGTGCCAGTACACAGACAAGATGCAGAGAAGTTCTTTACTGGAATTTAACACAAGTGGCCTTTAGTCCAATTTTTAATAAAGCCTTTTTAATATAAATAGTATACAAAATATGTGTTATATATAATATATCTATAACCTTAAAATACATAAAAACTTAAATATATATCATATACAAACACTAAGAATATAGGTGTTACTCTCTATATTTTTTTTGGCATTCCAGTGTTCCAAGCTCCTACCGAAAATCACCATTAAGTTTCTTCCACTTACAGCATTATAATTTTTCTAACCATTTCCAAATTTCTTTCACAATCCAAAGTTCCAAAGACATAAGAAGAACACAGTCAAGTTGAGTCACAGCAAACAACACCTCTCTGGAGCCGCCTTCTGTGCTGTGCTCGCTGGTTGAAAGAACTGACATTACAGAAATACTCACGATGCAATTCACAGAGTCGTCAGTATAATTTCTATTAAAATGCCAAGGAAACCGCACAGAAATAGAGAAAACGCTACTGAAATCTCCAAGGAATCACAAAGACAGGGTAACTAGCCAAAGAAACCCTGATCAAAAAGAACAAGCTGGAAGCACTACAATATGTGATATCAAAACTAACTTCAAAGCAATAACTACAGAAACGGTATGGCCGTAATACAAAACAGGCACAAAAACAAACAGAGGACTTGGAAATAAGTGCATTTACTGATTTCCAACAAAGGCGTCAAGAATATTTATTGGAGGAAATTGTTTTTGGAAAACCCAGTGTTTAGAAGAAAGGAATTAATCCAGTATCAAAAATTGGCTAAAAATAGATCAATGACCTAAATATAAAACCTAAAGCCATGGAGCTTATTAGAAGGAAATATGGGGCAGAGGACTCTTCCAGAATACTGTACCTGGCAAGGATTTTGTTTTGGATATGACCTCAAACAGACAGACAACAAATTTGCAAAGTGTGATTCTATCAAACTAAAAACTTCTGCTCATCAAAGGAAAGAAATGAACGGGGGGAGGGGGGGGGGACACGACACAGGGGGGACTACCTGTAGAACAAGAAAACATTTTCAAACAATTCACCCAAGAAAGGACTAATTTCCAGAATACACACATGACAAAAACCCAATAGCAGAAGCCTAAGTAATCCTTTTGCTAGAAGACAAACAATCTGAACAGAAATTTCTCAAAAGAGAATGAACAAATGATCTGAAAGCAGATTATTTTAGAAGTGCTTATCATTACTGTCTTGGGGATGCAAATCAAAGCCACAAAGTCATATCACCCCTCCCCAGAACAGTAGCTAGTAACAGCTAGACAAAAAAACAAAAACAAACAAAAAACCACAATGCTGGCCATGATGTGGAGAAAGAGGCCATCTCCTGAACTAATAATGGTGGCAATGTAAGTTATTACAGGCATTATGGAAAACAGTATAGAGGCTCCTAAGAAACTAGAAAATGGAACTTTGGTGAGCTTCTCATTCCACTACCAGATATAAATCCAAAGAAGCTTAAATCAGAAGGTTAACAAAGCCACACAGTTGTGCATTTGCAGTGGCTTTATTCACAGCAGCCAAGTTGGAGAAGCAACCTAGGTGTCTCTCAGCTGATGAATGGATAAAGAAAATGTTGTGCATATATACACGATGAAATACCACAAAAGAGAAAGAAATCTGTCATCTGCTATCATTTACAACAGCTCCAAAAAAATACTTAGAAATAAATTTAACCAAGGAAATGAGCAGTGTCTAAAATGATAGTTATATAGCACTTGTAAAAAGAGATTGAAGACATTGCAAAAAGCGTCAAAAGGTGTCTTATGTTCCATTGAAAGAATTGAAATTGTTAAAGGATTCATAAAGTAACAGACAGATTCAATGTAGCACCCATGAAAATGTCAATGAATTTCTTCACAGAAATAGAGAAAACATCATTGAAAATTTTAAGGAATCACACATGAAATGCAATTCTCTATAAAACACTGAACAAAAGTGTGGGGGATATTATGTTAACTGAAATAAGCCAGGCACAGAATGACAAGAATCACACAGGTTCACTTATATATGACAGCAATGCTTCACTCAAGGCAATGGAAATGAATCATAACATCTTGCTACAGTTTAGATCCCAATGCTCCCAAAGGTCCATATGCTTGGGCTAGATCTCCAAAGAGACACAGTTGTGAGGGATGGAATCTTTAAGAGGTGTGGCCTTGAGTGACTGTGTACATTGGATCTTGGCTTTTTGGAATTGTGCCTCAGGAAGAGATGGCTGGATTAGAGAGTTTGTTCTGATCCACACATCCCATCCTAGCTGCTTATAACACTGATGTAGGCCTCAGGCCTCAGGTCTCAGACCCATGAACCAAAGTCTCCCTCTTTACATCTCCTAAATATTTCAGTGTGTTGATATGAAGTTGGCAAGTATGTTAGCAGAGCCTGGTGAAGCCATAGTCATCATCCATGAAAACAGACTATTCCCCTGAGAATAGAATTCCCTGACTCCAGTAAAGAGGAACAATGTACGCTTGGACAGGAGCTATTCATAATTCAAATACATGTAATGATAGTCATAGCTATAGGATTCCTAAGGGAACTTTCAAAGTTCTATTCTGCAGAAATAAGCGACTACATATGATATAAATGATAATAAAACGTATATGAGTGTGTTAGAATCGAGAGAATGCTTAAACACAAGGGCTTTCTTTGAAGAATCGTGGTGTGAATGTGAGTTCCAAAGCATGTTGATGGCAGCACGGCTCTCTGCAAGGAACAAGTCCATCTCCAGAAGCAGCTAGTGCCAGGGTAGAAATTTCTACTTTGTATGCAGCAAAGCAGTTCTCAAAATTATCTTGCCAGATGTACTTCCCAGATGCAAGGGCATCCCACGCGTTGGCAAGTAAGAAAAGGAGAAGGAAAGGACAATTGGGCACCAATAGGTAAATTAACCATTTGTTTACTAATTTACCACACAACCATAGAAAGTGTTTGCCATGCATTAAACAGTTAATAGAAAACAGTTTACTTTTTTTTTTCTCTTTTCTTGGCTCATTTGCTCTATCTGTCTGTCTGTCTATCTATCTATATCTCTCATCTCTCCTCCTAAGGGGGGACCCTTGAATTTCCTACAAACTGAGATTTACTCATTGTGTTAGTTTGAATGTAATTGTCCTCATAAACTCATAGGGAGTGGAATTATTAGGAGGTGTGACCGTGTTGAAGTAGGTGTGGCCTTGTTAGAGGAAGTGTTATCATTGTGAGGGCGGGCTTTGAGGTGTCCTATGATCAAAACACCTAGTTCAGATTACTTCCTGTTGTCTGTGGGATCAAGATGTGTTCCTTCTCCAGCATCATATCTGCCTGCACGCTACCATGTCCCACCATGTTGATAATAGACTAAACCTTGAAACTGTAAGCCGTCCAATTAAATCGATTAAATGTTTTCCTTTATAACAGCTGTCATGGTCATGGTGTCTCCTCACAGCAATAGAAACCTTAAGACATTCATGTTTCTACATGTTTAAATATTTTTTTTTCTCTGTGTGTGTGTGTGTGTGTGTGTTTGTGCATTCTAGAGCCCTGCCCTGTGTGCAGGCATCTTTGAAGGCCAGAAGAAAGCATCAAATCCCCTGGAGCTAGAGTTACAGATAGTTGTGAGCTACCCAAAATAGGTGCTGGGAATCAAGCTCAGGTCTTCTGGAAGAGCAGTACACACCCTCAGTCACTGAGCCATCTCTCCAGTCCATCATGTTACCACATTCAAAAGTCCCCCCTCCCTCATCTATCTCTATTTTGCAAAGAAGTATATTCTTCAAAAATAATCTTTTTCAAAGAAAGGTATGTCATTGAAGGATCATAGTCAGTCAACATTAACGTTTCTAAATATACTATAATTTTAAAAAAGGATTTCATTCTATTTAGATGTGTGTAAATTTTTTGTATCTACAATCATTTTGTATTTAGGCAGATACAAAAAATGTATAAGGAAGGATTTTAGTAGGCATATAAGAATCTAATTTGCTACACAAAAACTGTATTTGCATTAATCTCAACCTAATACATAGAATTGTTTTATTTTATTTATCATAAGCAATAATTACTTAAACCCTTCCCATAAAAATATCACAAAATATCACTATGTATCTTTTGTTGTACCTCAGGAATCATAGTACTATATGTCCTTGAATGTTGAGATGATTGTAAAATTGCTCCAAGAGAGAGAAGTTCACTGTCAATGCAACACAACCTTGAGATAGATGTGTGGTAAAGTACCATGGAGAGTGAATTTCCCACTCTGTAGTGCAGTCCCCAAAACTTGACTTCTCCACATGCCGAGAATGGAGTTTCCTCTTGTGAAGAAGGAAGACATGCCAGCCAGGACCTCAAAGAATAACATACGTGTTTGATTCCAATGTTGAAGGTGCAATGACACTATGGCCAGAGTCAGCTAATTCCATCTGTAGAGGTGGGTCTGAAAGAAAGGGGACTTTAAGAGACCAAGAGGACGTCTAGTGGGACAAATCTTTGTGTCAAGGCAAGCCTACCATGGTGTCTAGACAGGGAGCCACTCCAGGTACCAAATCCTCTGGACAGTGTTAGAATGGCCACTATCACTAGTGGCCTTTTCCATTTTTATAACTGACCAATATTCTGATCTTCTTAAGAAAAAATATGAGTACTTTTAAAACATACAAATACATACAATCTAGACACAATTGTTTATTTTTAAAGATGATTTTCATTCTTGTTGATGTTAGTATTTTCCTCTAAGACAGCATAAGAGGCTTCATCTTCAAAATATAAATATAAAGAAATGTATAGCTGTTGATAATAGGACTAATCAGACTCATTTTTGTAAAAAAAAAAAAAAAAAAAAAAAAACACCAGAAGTATGCATTTAGAAGCCAGTGCCCACAGAGAACAAGACGTGCCACCATGTACTCCTAGAGTGATCATTGGTCAGATGGGTCAGTCTTTCAGATCCTTGGCCTAGTCCACCCTAGAGTAAGAACATCTGCCTCCCAGGCTGTCAGGAAGAAGTAATTGGTTGAGTGACATGGGGGATTAAGGACTACAGGGCCAAGTGGCATGTTGCCCACTTGACTTCTTTTCCCATGCTGCTCACTCCACACCTGCAAAATAAACCTTTCTGTCATTTCCCATGGCACCTCTAATAAGGCAAGTGATTTCATGAGGAGTCACCTTCTGTGTGACCACATCCTCCCTTCAGTGGCGGTAGCCCTCGCTCAAGGACCAGCAAAATAACCTACAGGCTAACGTCTCCTTTCTCAATCTGTCCTGTGTCAATTTGCACTTGAAGACACATGGCTTCTTTTCCTTGCTTCCTCTGTGACTTGTTGCCCTAATGTTTCAGCTTCTGGAGGGTAAAGGTTTTGCTTTCTAGTTCTTTTAACCTGGCCCCTTAGTCACCTTGTCCCGTACCCCCAGCTCTGTCTAATGCTGGAGTGACATTAATTGTGTGTTGATTGTCTGGCTAATGAGAAATTATTTTAGTATTCTAGCAGGGAGAAATCTACAGAGGAGCTATTGAACATATCAAAGCAGCAGAATAAAGAGAGAAATCAAAAAAAGGTGAAGAAGTTACCCTTTTCCTTTGTCTAAAAAGTAAATGATATATTTGCTCCAATCTCACAAGGAATCCAGGCCCCTTCCCTGTGGCTACTTTCTACAAATAGTGGCAGCAGAGAAAGTCAGAAATGTAAGTCTCAAAGCAGAGGTAACAGAAACACTTGGAGAAAAAAGCTGCACTAAATCAATAAGTACTTAGAGTTACAAAAGAATTAAAGAGACTACAGACAAACATTTTTCTCAAGTGTATTATGCCGCCATCTTTTGTGAGACTGATTATTGCCTACTGCACTAAGAAAGCAGATGTTAGTATCTTACAAAATCCTTCCTGTGGTGCTAGGGATGAGCCCAGGGTCTTGCATACATTTAACCTTGTCCTATTCTAAAATGGCCACTGTCAAAAGCTGTATTTCAAATATGTGTGTGCATGTGTGTGTGTGTGTGTGTGTGTGTGTGTGTGTGTGTGTGTGTGTGTTTACAATGGCCTATGATTGAATATATGTAGATTGGAGCTAGAAATAGCTCTCTACAACAGGGTAATTCTCTGTTCACACAATTGAAAACAATAATTTCATAATGAATATAAGAAAAATCTCTGCATGATTAAAAGTGGATTAAATGGGAAGCAACATGGAGCTCAGTGCTGGTTCCTGGGTCTGGTTTTCTGTCTCATTAAAATCCTTAAGAACTTACTCCCTCCTGCCATTTCCCTAAGGAGAGCCATTTATTCCAGGAATGTGGCCCCACCGAAATGGAGAATGGCATTTTTGCTACAAATGAATCACACCTGGAAAACACTGTTTAAATTGTGAGGCAATCGGAGATGAGTTAGGAAGCAGGATGCAACTCAGAGCAAATTCCCATCTTATCAAAAAGTGGTAAAACAAACCCCACCTGGATGTGTGCTAGTGAAATTTTCACTAACAATAAAAATGAGGAGATAGCTTCAAGGTTTAAATCTCATTTAAATGCAGCCCCATTAAACCTTTATCATTCTAAGTGAATGCAATAATTTTAATATTGTACAACCTACATAGGATTTTGATTAACATGACTTGACAGGTGGGAAAGAAATTTCCCTTCAAAACTACTTCAGAATGATTATAAAGAATAGCTAGTTCAGAGTTAGATGTTGAAATGATTTTTAAATGTTATATTGTGATACAAAAAAAATCTTGGGAATTATTTATTTAATTTTAAATACTTTACAAACCATCTTGGCAGGCATTTCTTATTAACATTAACGTGGATTTATGTTGATGCTATGAAGCATAAAAGACTTTAGGACACTGATATATTTTGTGACATTAGTGAATCACAAAACAGATATAAATCCTTTATCTAAAAGAAGACAATGCCCTTTAAATAAGAGGAATCTCTGGAAAAATTAATAAAGAAAATTCTGTAGGATGAAAACTCCCCATGCATTGTCATATTTAAAGTAGAAGTCCATAGACTGGAAAATGCTTATTATGAAGTTTTCACAGATCTTTTAAAAAGTGAATTTCAGTCAAAACCTAAAGGACAAATGGATGGAAAAGAATGGCAGTGAGCAATGAAAGTCTGGGAACAAGGTCTGTAGAGATAAAAAGATGAGAGACTGGTCACTTGTGGGTATTCCAAAATGAAGCTATACTTGCCATAGATGAAAAAATTTAGATATAAAGCTACCAGAAAAAAAAATTAAGCCAAAGTATGAAAAGTTGTGTGTCTGTCTGTCTGTCTGTGTTGTATATTTGAAAGGCATACAACTTCTATCTTGATGCATATGGCTAAATCCTTTCCTCCAGGAGATACATACAAGATCTGAAATATGGATAAGACCAGTTGGAGTCCGTAGAAGACTTGAGAAAAGATCTATCTCCCTTTGGCATAAAAAAAAGAAACAAAATCAATAGAAGCCAAAGAGCGAATGAATAAAATAAAGAGAGGGAACAAAAAGTCTCTAGGATTATTATGTTATAGTCATTAAATGGTTTCTACAATTCTTAGTTATGAATGGATAAGGATGAGAAGAAGGGGGAGGAAGAAAAGGAGAGCAACCAGAAAATTGAGACAAAGCCAAAAAAGAGAAAGAGAATAATATTGACTTACCGTATTTTTTTTCCTGAAGTCTCATTTGAAAGCCCCTCTACATCAGTTCCACTGATTTCTCACAGATAAAACTGACTAAAAACTTCCAAGGAGATGTTTGAAGTGCTTCATGGCTTGCGTCTACCAAAAGCTATTTAATACCAAATTCTCTGGTAAGCACTTCACACAAACTTATCGCGTTACTGAACATAGCGCTAAACTTGGTCATCTTTTGAAGAAAGAGAATACTGTAGTTTAATGATATATCCCCAGTCACACAGGTAACAAGTACAGAGACTGAGAGTCAAGTATGGGACCTTCTGGTCTACCAGCCCAGCTATTGAAGATAACAACAGCAGTAGAATTACATCAGTAATCCTTTGTATTGAACAAAACTTTTTTTGGACAGAAGAGTATTTCAACTTAACAACTTTCAGATCCAAGAACTCAAGGAAAGAACCTGAAGGCGGGAACTGATTCAGAGACAATAGAGAAATGCTGTTTACTGGCTTGCTCTTCATGGCTTGCTTAATTTGTGAATAAAACTTATGAAAGTCAATATTTTGAGTTTTCTAGCATTTCCCCAATGACTATATCTCTTGAAAGAATGTGGTCTACAAGAAATAGCTAGCAACAATGTGACCAAATGTTCTGTAACCAAAAAAAAAAAATCTGCTTATTTTCTGTCTTATGATATCTTTTTCTTCTCTACTTCTTTTAGTTAATGTCATGTTTTAGGTTTGATTTGCTATCTAAAAGGAAAACCCCACAAATAATAGAGACTTAAATAATATAGCTCCTCTTGGATGCTCAGAGAATCCAAAAAGAGAGGGTCTGAGGCAGAAAGATATGACGACCATATACCTCAGTGAAGTGCCAGGTCTCTTGCCTGTAGCTATCAGCATTTAGTACAGAGTCTCCACCCTCAACACCATCATATGTAGGTCCCTGATGGCTGTGGCAGCTATAGTCATAATAGATTCTAAATAATAAGAAAAGGAGTGGGTAAGAAGAAAACCTTTGTATTTAAGAATATATTTTGGAAATAGTACCTACAACTCTCAGTGAAGTTTCACCAAGTACGTCCTACACATGTGGCCTACACCGTCACAGGCAAAAGAGAATGGGGAATGTTCTCTTTTAGCTGGGTGATTTATGCCAACCTGAAAAACCAGGATTTTGTTAAAAAAAAAAAGAAAAAGAAAAAGAAAAATCAATATCAGCAGATACATCTCATACATACTTTAGATGGTTCTAACAGGAGGGTTAGACTAATTTTATACCTGCATTTGACATCAAGCATATTTTTTCTATCAACGTATTAACAAGTCATTTGTTTCTGTCTGCCTTATGTTTCTCGGTCCTATGCAATGGAATAACATTAGAAAATGTCGACTGATGCTGGAGATTAAATTAAAAACACACTATGTACACATATACATAAATAATATAAAGCATACTAAATCACTATAATGAAAATATCTACATCATAAAATTTACTGCCATAATTTATTGTGTGAGATAGTATTTTATAGTCTAGCTAGTATCTATTATACTTACATTTAATAGTAAAGAGGTTCCCCCAAAAAAAAACACATATTCCTCAGAAATCTTTAAAACTTGAACTGAAGGAAATTTGTAAGTTAGAAAAAAAATTTTTTTAAAATTCCTTCTTGAATTCAGTTAGCACTAGACATAACACTACAAAAAAAATGCTGTTTGTTTTACTGTTTACAGCCCCCAAAGTACTGGCTATCCCTCAGGAAATTCCAGTCCTTGGAGGATTCCAGTAAACACCAAGAACTGAATGGTTCAGACTAAAGCACAAACTGGAGTCAGAATGGAGACTTTGCTTCAAGTCTGATGTTTCTAATTCGGGAAAGTCAGCCTTCGTTCATGCAGGTTCCAACAGCAAGACATTCACAAATGAAACTTAAGATAAAAGAAACCCTCAAAGTCCGTGTTCAATCTCTTGTCTAGAATAATAAAAAGTATACTACTCTCATGTACAGTCCATTTTCACGACCTTATTTTGTCATAGAGAGCAGTGTATGCAATAATTTTTTAACATTGACCTACAGAATTCAAAGACGTAATGAATTGCTTAAAATCTTGAATATTAGTGTGACTAGTGTAAGATCCAAATATATACCAAATATGGAATTACATTCATGAAATTGGTTATTTTTATTTATGTTTATATGAGTTTCAGGTAATTATGCATGTATTATTTAGCAAATTTTTCATTGTAATCTAGACTAAACACATTTATTTAATAAAGTTACTTTGGCTCTCAAATTAAATGATAAACACTCAGCCATATGTTACTGGATTATTTTCATAATATAAAATCCATTGTTTATATAAAATAGATCCTTTCTTGTTTTTACTCTACTACCTTGGTCTTACTGGTTTCTTTATCTAGTGAAATGTCCTGTACATGGAAGATACTCAACAAATAAAGTTAGGTAATAGGTAGATCAATGGTAATGTTAGAATTGGCTTTATACAAAGAGGTGCATTAAGAAGCAATGTAGGTCAGTCCCACAGAGCCTGACTAACTGGTTCTGACACTGGCAAACAGTGTCACTCTGACTAATCCTAAAGATTGCTTATTAACAACACATGCAATTTTAACTGACTGAAGTCAGTAGAGACAAAAAAGATGAGAAATGATTCAATCCATGTTGCTACACTTCAATTATCGAGGAGAGACAAGACATTTTAAGATTTCCAGAAGTTGCAAAACCTTTCTACGCCCAATAATTAAAACAACCTGCTAACAAATAAGTTACCAACAACTCAATTTTCTTTACTGTTAGTCATTGTTAGATCAGGGAAGATTTACTAGGTTGATTGACTTCCTCACACCGTTTCTACACAGAACCCCAAGGAATCTGTGACAGCATAAGAAAAACAAATTCATGGTCATTGATAGCCAGCTCATTAATTTGCCAATATATATTTTTCTCCTCACAATATTTTCTTCTAACCCACAAAGATGCATTCTCCTTATCTCTAATTTTTCATGTGGTGGATTTTTAGTGTCCTGAATAGACAGAAAGAGGATGGACAAGAAAAGCAAACAGAAATATTTGTGCTATTTAGTGTGACCTTTTAAATAAGTAGTATGCAAATGTTGGACATAATAATGTAAAGAATGAGATTCTACCATTACTGGTGGCTTTGAATAAATCAGTTATATTCCTAAGCTATAATTTTCTTAATTGTCACATAGAGTGACAATGCTCTCACATTCCTTACCATGATTTTCTCTAAGAGTCACACCATAATAATAAAACATTGACGTCATTAAAAAGGGAATCCAAGAGTCTAGAGAGGTGGCCCAGTGGGTAAGAGCACTTACTCTTGCTGGCTTTGATTCCCAGTGCCCACATTAGAGCTTAAAACCATCTGTAATTCTAGTCCCAGAAAACTAGGCACCAAACATACACATGATGTACAGAAATATATGCAGATAAGGCACACACACACACACACACACACACACACACACACACACAATCTAAAAAAGAAACACAAGATAGAAACACACCATTCTTGAAAAAAGATAAAGTTCTTCTGCTGAATCCAACCTTCACAGCAAAGCAAGATAGCCCTGAGCAAGCAAGGCTAGGTAAGCCTGTTTCCAGCACATTAAAACAGAGTCAACAATCTCTAGACAAATCAGTAAGCCACTCACAACCTATGTGGTAGTGTAGTCATTCTATCTGTATGCATGGGGGGCAAAGTATTTCCTACCTTCCGTATTCCTAAGACACTTTCTACATAGAAGACAGCTCATCCAAGAATTCAGCAGGAATGAGGTGACTGAAGCAAGGGCTGTAGTTGCTTCTCTCACATAACCACAGTGGAAACCTTATAACTGGGTATTTTCTAAGTCAAACTCATGGTCTTAAGCTCCCTGTAAGACTGGCAATGTCTCCCCAGTCATCTACTTTCAATTCTTCTTAAAACCCATAGCTCTGGAATCGAGGAAAATACAAATACATATAAGGTCATATTGTCAAGGTTTCTGGTGTGTGTCTTGGGATCACAGGACACAGAGTGATGTTTTTAATTCTTTCCTTTTCAAAGTTCATGTCCTTTGGGGTCATTTTTTTTTCTTCGCTAAAATAAAAGGACAAACACCAAGTTCAATCACGACGGTATCGCACACCAAAATTAAGTCTGAACCAATTTCAGAGTTGAGGCCTTCTTCATAGCTTAGAAATGATTTGATGTGATGTGTGTCATGGTCCATGTGTCATGGTCCCACCCCCCTCAGCATAACATGGTTTAATAAAACTTTCTGTACCCCCCTCCCTTGATACTCTCGTTCCCAGAGTCCAGCTTTCCAGGGAGTGAAGTCAAGAACGGTAGCTGGTGGGTCATACTGACACTGCTCACATGGAGATGCTTTAGAGTTCAGCCCGGATTCTTACTCAGGACCACATGCGCACACGCGCGCACACACAGTTACATCCATTCAGGCACACACACGGAAACTTAAAAGCATTCTTCTAAAAATAATCCTTAGGAACAAATGAATAAAAGACTCTCTCTCTCTCTCTCTCTCTCTCTCTCTCTCTCTCTCTCTCTCTTACTCTCTCTCTCTCTCTCTCTCTCTCTCTCTCTCTCTCTCTCTCTTTCTCTCTCTCTCTCTCCCTCCCTCCCTCCCTCCCTCCCTCCCTCCCTTCCTCCCTCTTTCCTCCCCCCTCCTCCATCTCTGTTTTCTTCTATTTCTTCCCTTCCTTCTTTCTATTTTATTTCTATTTCACATTTCCCCTGGAGAGGTTTCTAAAGTTCAGCAGTGATTTCTTTAATTAAGAGAGAGAGAGAGAGAGTGGAGGAAAATGAAACACTTGAGAACAAGGAGTAGTAAATAAACAGTCCCTTCCACTGCCTAAGGGGCTGGTTACAAAATAAACAGCTCGGTAGACTGGGCCACATCTCCTGTAATGAGACAGCTCGAGCTAGCAATACTACAACTGAAGTCCCCCATTAAGGGCATTCCCGTGGAAACATGAAGTGACCCCCTTGTGTTGACTACAGAGTCCTCACAGAGGATTCTCTGCAACCACCTACAGCATTTTTGACAATCCACCTTGCACCTCACACATTCTGCAGGCTCTCCCTGCTCTCCCTTGTTTTAATGGTTTAGCCCTGCCACTGGCAGTTCAAAATCCAAGCTTTTCCTCAGAAGGGTCTATATAAAGTAAAACTCCATATACTGGAGACAAGGAATGGCGGTTAGGGAGCCAGGTTTGATCTTTGGTGGAACTTAGACAGGATATGAGTATTGCTTCCCCCCCCCCCTTCTCCAAACCCAAACACACTAACAAAAGGAGATTGTTCACATTTGCAAATTTTGCCTTGAGCTCCTCGGGGAAAAGATGCTGTATAAAACCTAAAAATAAGTAATGATCGAAATGCCTTATAACAAAAACGGCATTCTAGTAATAACCTCAGAGATGTTATCATCGCTCCAAGAAATGAAGGGAGAAATCACACCAGGATATTATCTGCCCTCCACGAGCATGCTCAGTAACAAAAGGGATAGAACGGCTTGCCAAAATTGGGTCACAACGTTTAAATTAAGGAATGTAAACAACAGAAATATGTTGCTTTTATGAAGTCAATGAGAAGCTAGAAACAGAGCACAAACCTGCCAAACATCCACAGAAACGACTGAATTTGGTCCCCCAGGGAAGAGAAGAGAAAAAAACTCCGAGGGTCATATTTCATAAGAGGAAGAGATGAGAAGAGACACAAATCCCAAGCATACATTTCTATTTGCCTTTCACGCTACAATTAAGGGCTATTAATTTCCAGAGGTGTTTGTTCTGTTCTCAGCCGGTGCAGCAGAACACACTGAAGCCGGCAATTCACTTCCAAGCTTCTCTGCCTACTACATCTTTTGTTTTATTTATTTATTATTTATTTATTTAGACACGCTTTTCTTATATCTAAATAATTCCTGCTTTCCTGTTTTGACTATTCTAAACAAAAGGAAAACACCCCCCCAAATAGATGTGCCAAAATGTGAAACCATGTGCATTGTTCCAAGTGTCGTTATGCATGTAAGTCACACGGTAGATGAACACCTGGGGAGCCAATTAGAAAGAAGGTAGGTGGCATCAGGCTTCCTGAGAGGCCCTTGGATGCTCACGGCTGTCCATCTTGTCTACTGGCTGTCGATTCTTGACATCAACTTTACCATCTCCCCTTCCTTTCCCAGACTCAGAAAAACCGAATGCCTTGTACTCTTACACATACGGTGGGCCTAGCATCTATTTTTAATTGTGTGTATTTATGCGAGAATGACTGAATATGGGTCATGAAACTAGGAAAAGGACTATGAGAGGAGAAAAAAACAGGTTTTCAATTTTGTTTATTATCATTTATTATTATTATTATTATTATTATTATTATTATTATTATTATTATTATTGTGTGTGTGTGTGTGTGCACGAAGGCATATGTGCAGAACTCACATGCTAGTCAGAAGATAATTTCAGTGGTGAACGCTTACCTTCCACCAAGGGCTCTAGGAAATCTAAGTCCAGTGGTCAGGTTTGCAAGGGGAAGCTCTTCTGTCTGCTAAGGCATCACACTGGCCTGAAAAAAGAAGTCTTATGGAAGAGGGGTGGAAAAGGTAATAAAATACAGGAAACATGAAAGGGGAGAGAGGCATGCTGGGAGCCAAAGTGTACAAGTTGTGGGAAGATGGGAGAGAGGAGAAAGAGAGGAGGACCAACCAAAACAAAGTATGTGTGAAAAAGGCACAGTGAAGCCCAGCACTTTGTACACTAATTTGAGAAAGGAAAAATTGGTCTGGAGAGATGGCTCAGTGGTTAAGAGCACTGGCTGCCCTCCCAAAAGTCCTGAGTTCAATTCCCAGCAACCACATGGTGGCTCACAACCATCTATAATGAGATCTGAAGCTCTCTCTGGCATACATGCAGACAGAGCACTCATACCTTTAAAAAATACATAAATAAAATAAAACTTAAAAACAAAGAAGGGAGAAAGGGAAATTGATCATCACTAGATGTATCAACTGCTCTCCAGGGCAGGTTCCACACCCAGGAGTTCTTGTCCAAGACAAAAACTCCATGGTTTTCTGTGTGCTTTTAATTTTGTCATCATCATCATCACCACCATCATCATCATCATCATCATCATCATTATTATTATTATTATTATTATTATTATTATTTCAGTTTATTTTGACTTTAGTTTGTCTTGAGAGAGAGAGAGAGAGAGAGAATATGAATTTTGGTGGATAGGAAGATGGAGAGGATCTAGAAGTTGTTAGAAGAAGGAAAAGAATATGACCAATTCTATAAAAAACTTCATAAAAATAAATTAAAAATTCTATTCAGCTGTAAAGAAAAATTAAATCTTGAAATTGCCAGGTAAATGGATGGAACTAGAAAAGACAAGCACTGAATGTTCTATCTTGCTTGTGGAGCCTAGCTCCAAATCCTTAGGTGTTACCACACCTGGTCAAAAGAAGAAAAGAAAGGATGAGGGGTTGGCCAACCCCAACCGATACTTACAAAACACAACCCCTCTAGCCAAGGCTCAAGAACATCACAGAAGAGGGGCAGAAAGGTTGGAAGAGCCAGAGCCCCAGGAAACTTGATGCCAAATAACGTCCCCTAGGCATAACAGAGAACATGTGTCTATGAAAGCACGTCAATGCAGTCACCTAAACAGGACTTTCATAATATACCAACTGGCAGGACAGTGTGCACGGACACCTTGTAAGATGAAGAGCCACAGGCAATTAATTGTTGCTGAGAGGAGAATAAGTCCTCTGGGACTAGTTCCCTGATTAGTTCACCAATCCCAAGTGGTTTTATATATATATGCAACAATGAATGAACTCAGTAGAATATGCGTGTGTATACATGTATACATATATGTGTATTTATAAGCACATATACATATATACACATTCATGTTATATATGTGTAACCATAGTAACTAAAGAAGAAAAAAATCAATAATTAGAGAATTGGCAAGGAACACTGGAAGAGAAGAAGGGAGTGGTAAATAGTTTTCGTTTATGAAATTCTCAAAAAAAAACTCTAAAAATTTTAAATTAAAAAACTCCCCTCCCTATTTTGTCAATCCAAATCCAACCCAGATTTCATAAGCCTGCATAAGTAGCAGTTCTTTTGACCTTCAGTAATCTTTGGACTCGCTTGCAATGCTCACCCTGCTCTGAATCCTTTGGGAGCTAGATGTAAAATGTCAAGACTTGATTGTTTTATGTGTGCTGGCATTGTCATTCATTAATTTATTCCACACGTATTTATGGAGTGCCTACTACGTACCAGACAGATCTCTAGCTTCTTGGTGCACAGCAGGAAGCTTAACAGATAAATCTGTTCTAATGGGAATTTACTTTTTATTGGGAGTAGCAGCCAATAAACAACATGAAAGGTTACAGTGTTCCATAGTCACTGTGTAAGGAAAAAGGCTAACATGGGGAACAGAATGAATGCAAGAAATCACAGTGAAGATATATGGGGGGGGGGGGGTTACTACGTAAACATAACTTTGGTTATCTCTTTTTGTTGAAGACTGTAGAAAACGCCTTTATAAGTAAAGATAAGAAAAGTCTCCACCTAGCCGCACAGTGATGGACATAATGCAAGTATCAATATATAATCAGTAATTAATCCCCTTAGTTCCCTGCCTCTGCAATTATAAGTAAGCTATTTTTGCCTCTAACTTATATTCTCTGATGAGGAGGAACACAAAAGGTCTTAATTCTGCTTCAAGAAAAACTGAAGGGCCTTGGAGTCTGAAGTCTTGGATTTTGAATGCCCCTCTACTACTCATTAACCGAGCGACCTCGGCCAAATCAATTTCCTTAGCATGGCTTTTATCACTTGCAAAACAGCAATAATTAGTCCAGCCTCACAGAGCAGACCCAATGAGTTCTGGCATGCGACAGCATTTGTAAGCTGTTCTATGTTATACCACTGGTGGCTATTAGTATTATGAATGAGGAGTTTGGAGGAAAGAAATTTCTAGAATGTTCAGTTAGGATAGAGGTACATATAAAAGGAATCTTAGGCCAGAAAGAGCAGAGTTAAGACACTAGCTTCAG
Source organism: Peromyscus melanophrys (assembly GCA_902168415.1). NCBI lineage: Eukaryota > Metazoa > Chordata > Mammalia > Rodentia > Cricetidae > Peromyscus > Peromyscus melanophrys. The sequence continues at coordinate 65,428 of CABHPR010155956.1, forward strand.
GAACATATTAATAACATTTCATAGGTAATATTTTCAGACTTGCCCAAGGGCTTCAACTAATAAATCTAAAGTTGCCAATGGTGAGGTGGAATAAATGTCCAGAGGCTTTACAGTGTCTGTTCCTTGTCATTTTATCCTCAAGTGGAGAAAAGCAATTACCTATACCCAGAAATACCAAGTCAATCAGGCCTGACATGGTTACCAGGAACTGGGGGCAAGCTGCATACTTTCGTCTCAATAACTAACTGAACATGTGCTTCATTCTGGTCAGATCTTGTATATTTTTATGGCTTATAGTTAACTCTGATGTTCCCTGACCACAGTTGGTGATACCATCATGAACTGTTCCATACAATTGCAACCCTAATCTTGGGCTGGCTATACTCACACTTCACATTCTACTTAAGAAATAATATATTTTCAGACATTCTGAGGGCAAGCTCAGAGTGCCTTTGACCTTTGGCACATTGTTTATTCTAGAGGCTTTTTGGGGGGGAAGGGTGCATCTAACTGAAGAATATAAAGTGCAAAGATGGTTAATATGGACAGGAAAAATGTTTGTCCCAACCACTCAGGCATTGCCGAGGGCTGTGGACGTTGAATTACTCAGATTCCTTACTGGCACATACGGAGGAATAAACATTTTAAACTAAGTCTATGGATTAAAGAGTCGTTAAAGAAAACAACAACAACAAAGTGTTGTATTTGTAACAGGACCCAAAGGAAGGATCCTTGTGTGTGCTTTCTCACAGCACTAGAAAGACAGGAATGGTTCTGTAGTGGAAGCCCCTGCAGCCAGCTGCAGAGG
>CABHPR010155957.1:0-30734 GCA_902168415.1 Peromyscus melanophrys
ACAGAGATCTACAAGTCAAAATGCATATAAAAAATGGTCGTGGTATGTTCAAACCCAACTGATACATCTACAGTGTAACTCATAGACCTGAGCCTTAGCTCAAGGTACACTGAGAAAGAGGGAGGCAGAAAGATTCTAAGATCCACACATGACAACTAAGCTGCACCCATGGGATCTCAACAATATAGATGCCTAAACTAGACCTGAATAATGAGAGTTATTATTAGCTAACTCTAGCTAACATGCCAAAGTAGATGGGAGAAATCTCACAAGGCTGAATAGCTACAGGTGGTCAATGGCTGCATGGCAAGGGAGAATCAGTTTTCTCCATGGAGAGACCTCTGATAGTCTAAATTTCAAGTGGCCAGCCCTAAACACATGTACATGTAAGCAACACTAAGTGGACTCAGCAGGTTTATATATACACATGTACATATATCTACATATCATTGAAAACAGTAGTCATATGTGAAAGTCTCAAAAAACTTCTAAGAATTTCAAATAAAAAATGGAAATGTAGATCACGGAATAGAAGAAAGAGTAGTTGACCCTTGTTTCCTATGGCTTGAGAAAAATCAACCTATGAAAAGAACATTTGTTTTTACCAGAAATAAGGATTCTATCAGGGAACTCCTGAATATTACTTTTAGTGGCACATATAAAAAATAATTGTGCTAATTCTATCATCTAAATGCCTAAGTGTAAGTACCATTTATTAAAACGGATTAAAGGACAGCTTCAAAATAAAAACAAGCTCAAGATCTTGACTGTAATATCATATGTTGTTTTGTTTAGTGTGCTATTTATGGACTAATTGGCACAGGTGAAGGATTGTTCCTATGTCGTATATATTATATTCTTCTTCTTCTGTGTTGTATGGGTTGCACAGGTTCAGGGGGCTGTGAGGAAATAAAAATCTCTGGAAAGAAAGGCATCTATTAAGAATAGGAAGGATGAAGGAACAGCTAGTTAGAAAGGGAATTCTGGAGGTTGAGTCAAGGTGATGGACCCAAGAAAAAGATTTCACAGACTCATCTCTTGGCTACAAAATCCTGTATTAGTTCTCTCATAATAATAAGATATAAATAAACCATGTCAACATTTTCAAACACGATAATAGAATTATTCAAATTATGAATAAAGTGGAGACAGTAACGAGTTTGGGCATGTAGGTCATGGAAAGAAAAGCAATGTTTTCCTTCCTCTTTGCCGTGTTTGAAGGCATCTTTTTTTAAATCCATTTGAAATGAAGATTTATTGTTGAAAGAGGCCTTTGTAAGCACTTATCTGGCTTTGAAAGATCCTGGGTGATACCAACAACCAGATACCACAAAACAAAGATCAGTTAATTAATAATCCCAAACCATAATTTAGCAGATTTGAGTGAGACTGTGTTTTGTTTTTGTAACAGTGAAGCTTAATATAACCCAAAGAATTCATGCAATTATATAAATATATATTAAAATAAAAAAATCATCATTATTTTTATATTACAGTAAATAGAAATAAAAAATAAACATGAAACCATGCTAATAAATCGAGTCTCCTGCTTTCAAGGTGACTGAGTCAAATCAAAGACATTGACACACTAAAGATTTTATTGGAATGCCTTAGAAAAAGTAGTTGATTGCATTTAAATGCTTCAACATTTAAGAGAATTCATAAAATGTGTAAATATATACCCATGATTTACTAAATGTTTATGAATATGGTATTAAGTAAATTTACAGATCTCAGCATATTGAAAGTATAGTTAGAAACACAATTAGAGATAGATATGTTTCACACCAAGGTTTGGTTCATTAAGAAAATAAAAACTCACTTTTGCTGTAATGAAAGCTCCAGCTACGAAGGGACGGGCTAGATGATGCACAGACTTACAGAATGAACTGCTCCTGCAGAGGACCCTTGACTGCAGAGGACCCTTGACTTGTCATCAGCTCCCAACTACCTGCCACGCCAGCTCCAGGGGCATCCAATACAGCTGGTCTCTATGGGAACCTGCGCTCATGTGCACACACTCACAGGAAACACACACACACACACACACACACACACACACACACACACACACACACATTTTTTAAAACATACAGTTTTAGGAACAGCACAGAAAATACCTTTGTAGAAGTGAAGCCATTCTCTATCTTTACAAAGAGAACGTTTAAAGGCAAAAGAGCTTAAGCACCGCAAGTGTTTAAAGCAGTAACAAACCTCACAGAGCTGGAGTAACAGGCAACAGCATCCACTTCGTTTCTCTTCATCAAGTTCATAGGAAGAGCATCTGGATGAGGCCAAGGGCTGGGGCATCACCTCAGGTTCTTTTTTTTTTCTTTATTACAATTTTTTTTATTCATTTTATATACCAACCACAGATCCCTCTCCCTTCCCTCCTCCCACTTCCCCCACTGCCTTCCCTCCCCAACCCACTCCCCATTCCCTTCTCTGAAAAGATAAGGCCTCCCATGGGGAGTCAGCAAAGCCTGTTACATTCAGTTGAGGAAGGTCCAAACCCCTCCCCTTGCATCAAGGCTGTGCAAGTTGTCCCACCATAGGTAATGGGCTCTAAAAAGCCAGCTCATGCACCAGACCTGATCCTACTGTTGGGGGCCCCTTACGCAGATCTAACTTCACAATACTGTCCATTCTCAAGTATACACAAATGAAAACTTTCTGAAGAAAAGTATTATAGATAAAATGTCAGGCATAGAAAGCAAAAATGCCATGTGTTACATTTTAAAAGTGGAAGGTAAAGTTGATCTGAAAGAAGTAGAGAGAGGAAGAGTGGTTGTCTTAGTTAGGATTTCCTATTGCTGTGAAGAGACATCATGACCACGGCAAATCTTATTAAGGAAACATTTAATTTGTGGTGGTTCACTTACAGTTCAAAGGTTCAGTCCATCATGGCAGGGAGTATGGCAGCATGCAGGCAGGCATGGTGCTGGAGATATAGCTAAGTGTCCTACATCTTTCAGGCAACAGGAAGTCTACTGACTTCAAAAGGAAGTCTACTACTTTCATACTGAGTAAAGCTTGAGAAAAAGATCTCAACGCTCACCCCCCATAGTGACACACTTCCAACAGAAAGTGTGGCCCAGATTAAAGGTGTGCCCTCCAGCCTCAAGGTCTGGATTAAAGGCAGGTGTGATCTAGCCTCCTCCAACATGACCACGTTTCCTCTAACAAGGCCACACCTTCTAAGAGTGCCACCCCCTATGAGCTTATGGGGGCCAAGTATGTTCAAACTACCACAGTGGTCATCGGAGCTTGGGATGGTTGTTGAGGGAAGTGTGGGAGAGAAAAGGGTTCATGGATAGAGAGGTATCGTTTGATAGGAGTAATGACTTTAAGGTTCAATATCACAATGGGTTAACTATGAATGATGTAATTAATTAGTTGAAGATTTCAATACAGCTAGTAGAATTAATTTTGAGTGTTCTAAATATAAAGAAATGACTTCTTTGCCTGGGGTGGTAGATGTGCCTGTGACCTAATGTGATTTTTACATGTCATACATGGGTACTGAAATCTAATACTACACGTCATAGATATGCCCAAGTACTATGTGTTAATACCAATGTGTTGCACCAATGCTAAGGTTCTGTTTTTGACATGAACTCTGGTAATGACAGGATTATCATGGGGAAAACTGGATGCAAGGTACATGGGAACTGCCAATACTAATTTTGAAACCATGTGAGTCTTTAATTATTTCAACATGAAGATGCTATAAAAATCTCTGTAGATCTTAGTTATTTCCTTGGATCTAATTTTAGGCTGTTCTAGAGAAGCAGGCAGGTGATTTTTGTCATATAACCTCAGGGCCTTTCTAATGTCTTTCACCTCATTTGATTGCTCTATGAACTCCATGCACAGACACTTGCTGAGTCTGCTAATCTGGGCGTATTAATTTTTATGACTATTAACACACTTTAACACATTAGGAATCTGCCATAATCATAAATATTACAAAATATTTGTCCATGTTTATATAGAGAGACTCTACTCTCTGCATGGTGCTATGGTGAAAATTGCCTTTCAGGCATCCTCCCAGATTCTGTCTCTATGTGCAGTACAGAAACATTTTGGCTATCAAAGGCGCTGCTTTCTTGTTAAAAAACAACTAATTGCTTTTCCTTACACTTAGAAAGGAAACATCCCTCCTTACAGTGTCTCAGGGACTAACAAAATTTGCCTAGTGTTGACATTTCTAGTCTTATTATGTCCATTTTCCTTTCTGCTTCTTCTTACCCAGGAGACTTTAGTTGCTATTCCTTTTGCTCAAGGAGGATAGCATAGGACGGCGCAGCTCCAAACAATGCAGTATCAAGACAGAACCATCAGATTTTATATTTAAATTATGAATTAATACAAAAATATGAATTAGTTTCAATATCCCTAGAGCCTATTCAAGCATCCTTTGATACACACATTGATGTGTGCACCTATGATCTCCCAAGAAAGATTGGGTCCAGAACATCTGGTTATGAGTCATGCTTGGGGGAAATAGAGGTGTTATCATTTTGGAGAGCAGAAGTGGGCTTTGATGTGGTGAAGCAACTGTGGGTGGATATTCCCCTTCTCTACCTATCTTTGCATATGAAGATGTAAAATATGTTCCTTATGCTTCTGGGCCTAAGATTTGACGATTTAAGTACTGTCTATTTTACATATTTTATTTTAAAAATGTTTTATAATATTTTTTAAATGTTTTTAACTGAAATTGAATCACACTACTTTCTCCCTCCTTTTCCTTCACCTCCCCCTCATAGCTACCCTCTTTCCAACCCTTCCCATGCTTCCCAACTCTCAAGTTGATATGCTAACTTTAATGATATGATTTCCTTGCAAGGATGTGAGCAGATAGGACTCAAATTAATGATTATTGAATTTTTGTTGTGACTTTCCCCTTTTCCATGCAATAACTCAAAAGCCTTAAGAAACACAGAAAATATGTCAAAACAAAGATAATGAAAAAGGCCAAAGGGATGTGAACATGAACTGAAACCAGAAAGGATGGTTAAACAAGTCTGTGTCTCACTTGCAAACGGGCCAAGAAATCATTGGCTGTCACCTCTCCCAAGTCCAGGATAGAAGAAAAACTGCATCAGTTACACGTGTTTCTTTATTTCTAACATCAGGTGTGTTTCAGTTCATACTCATTCCTAATAGACAAAAGAGCAGGAATATCTGAAAAGAGATAATAATAATAACAATACTAATGATGATGATGATGAAATTATTAATTAATATATTGTCTCATTCTTGTAGTGATGTTGAATTTCATTTCTGCTAATAAAGGGAAATGTTAACTCCAAGACTCAGTTGCATGATGATGGGGGTGAGGACAGGAAGGGGAGGCTGTAAATGACAACTTAAAAATATATTCAGATATGTCTTCAAGATGATCACATACGTTTTTTCCTTTCAGTCATGCCATGATTTTTTTCTATAACAAATTAGAACCTGCTCCTAGGAAGAAAGGAAGCAGAGCCAGTAAATATCATCTATTTCTGTCTCACTGGCCAGGCATATTTTGGGCATCTGACTCAGCACGGTGCAAGCTGGGTGTCAAGGCTCTTCTTTAGGTTAGGCAGACTTTCAGTATGACAGCTGTCCTGGCTAGTTATCCAAGGACCTGGGTAGGAGCAGGTCTGAGAAGGTGGAGGTGTTGAACTTCTTTGTGACTGGGGCAGCTTCTGAGTGGTCAGCATGTTATTGTTAAGGACGATGAGGGAGACCCAGATGTATTTCTGACTCTACGAAGCTCTGAATTGGGTGATAAGGATAAACACAGACCCAAAGGGATGTAGGATGTGAAGCAGAATGTGATCCCCGAAGAATAAACACAGGACTCAGATACAAGGAGCACAATGTAATTTTAGAAAAGGCTCCCTTTGAAAGTCATTTTCATTGAGAGCTATAGCATTTGCATCTATTTAAAGAATTCAACAGAGACTTAGATTTTGGTGATGAGATGAATTAGTAGGAGAGGTAATGACCTTAGAAGGAAAAGCTGGATGTGACAGAATGGAGATGTGACAGACTGGAAAGGGTATGTGAGGTAAAAAGTCACAGAGATGTGCTGAATGTTGAAGGTGGTAGAGTTTGGGTGAAGGATAACAGCCTGGAACATTGCCCAAACTCATAACTTACTGCTAAAAAAATTGTAATTTGAAAATCTAAAATTGAGCTAACGAGCACATACAGAGCCTGGAAAATACTCGTACATAACCCTTGTGTAAGAGTAAAATGGAGGCACTGGAGAGACGGCTCAGTTGTTAAAGATGCTTACCGCTCTTGCCCCAGACTCAGGTTCTAGCCCCAGCACCCAGGTTAAGAGGCTCATAATCATCTGTAACATGAACTCCAGGGATCCAATTTCCTCTTCTAGCCTCTGTGGGCACCTGTACTCATGTGCACATACTGTCACACATAAACACAGAGATACACATAATTTAAAAATAAAATTGACTGATTTTGGTGTAAAATGATTGGTTAGTCATTATATTAATATCAATACAGTATTGTGATGTTTATTATATTGTGATAAGATTTGGTATGAAGCCAATATTGCTCAGGTCTGTCTTTCCAGTGCCCCTTTTGTAAGTACAGCTCTCAGGGTGCCTAAGGATGATACGACCTATCATCATGGCATTGACACACTAAAGTGGGGGTAATTAAGGGTGGTTCACTGAAGAAATAATGGACTTGAATGATTAGGATTAGAGAAAGTGATCAAGGCCAGGTGAAGCCCTTAGAACGGCTATGAGATGGGAAGCTGTGGCTGGAGCTGGGGAAGAAGACCAGAAAGAAATTGTGGCTTTCATAGAGGAATGTAGAAAAGCAACCTGTAACCCGAGTAGAGCCATTCAAACTGTTCCCCAAGCCCTCACTCCTTATCTCTTGCTGGAATCATCCACCATGCAAATGTCTTCTACCAGGGCAGGAGGTCCCTCATGCTGTCCTTATAGCTCTGTCCCTTGTATCACAGACAGAGCAGAGAATAATGGAGAATGACTTTGTAGGGGAGAGAAGACCAACTCTGGCCCAGGCATGAAAGGACACACTTGGTTTGCTCACAGGGTCTTGGGAGGTCCCACTTTCTTCATCTTAGATGAGCATGCCTTTGTGAGGTAAATTCAAGATATCTCAATAGAGCTTATAGGGCTGAGCTGCCCAAAGTGAAATACAGTAGGCTTCTATCATTTTCCAGAGAATTTAACCTCCTCCACCCTGAGCATCCCTATCCTATGAACAGGAATGTCATTGTTTGCTCGGGTTTGAGGACAGGTATCTGCACAGTATCAATGATTACTTGGAAAAGGACCAGATGCCAGCAGTACTTGTTAAGACTTCATAAATCTATTTTCTCCTTTCCCTCAAATATGGCATTTACACATCAAAACCTTCAAAAATCCCATGCTGCAAGCTGCTAAGAGTAAGGCTCAACCATCTTTAATTATAAGACAAGCTGTAAATCAACCACCTGCAAGAGAAATACATTCAGGTGCTTGTTTCTGACTTCAGCAGAATAGGCTGGATACAAGCAGGGTTATTTTATGTTACAAAAATTTCTTTCTAGGAGAACAAAGGGAATGGAAGAGGGTTATAAAACCTTTTAGAAAGTGCCACTCATCTCCAAGGCTTCTAGCTAGGTTCCAACAAAAGAATTAGACAGTTAAAAAAAACCCACCCACCTTAGAGAAAGACAGTTATTCAGGATTAGATACCAATGAATTAGAGGTGACATCTTGATTATGGACTCTCTTGTTCAAGAAATGTCATACAATTATCTTCAAAGTAAATAAAATTTCTAGCTTGCAAGGCTAACTGGACACAAATATAGTCATGCTGGTTTAGCACTGTTCTACTCCAGAGTCCTTCTCAGGCCCCACAGCTAGTATTCTCTCCATCTGTGCTGTGGGACAGGAGAGTAGGTAATAGAAAGAGCCATCAAGATTCACATATGAAAGAAGCCAGGCTGCAGAGGAACACTGAAAACCCGTTCCCACCAAGGTGTCGTGTAAAGCAGCATGCTCCAATAAAAGCCCCTGGATTGCTGGATGTGGGAGAAGGCAGGCGCTATGTGAATGATCATTGTGCTGTGAAAAAATAGAGCATTAAATGCCCCCATCTTGCTGAAAGTGGGTAAAGGCAAATGATATGCAAATGACCCATAAAGGGTCATGGTGCTGGGAGACAACAGGACATTGCAGGTTTGGACCTCTCCAGCTCACTACTCGACTTCCAACCCGAGAGTGTTCTTCCCTTCCTTAATGAGCTGTCTCTATTTCTGCCAATACTCACGTGTCCCTGGTCCAGTCTTTTCTCTTTGGGTGCAAGAACCCAGAAATCTCAACATATGCGCACCCTCTAGACACATTTCCACATCTATGACACTGGTCTGGAAGAAGGCACAGGCTCCAGGATCTGGGAGACACAGCTCTGTTGTATTCCAAGGACTGGGGATCTCCCCAAGGTGCTCCCCTCCCATTTCTTCTGCAGAGCAGAGGCTCTAGTGACTCTTGACCTCTTGCTGCACAAAGTATGGAGTTTAGAGAGCTTTGAGTGTAAATGTGGGGCTTTTGTGTGTGTGTGTGTGTGTGTGTGTGTGTGTGCTTTCAATGGTTTTTTAAATTAATTAATCAATTGATTTTCTTCTACCTTCCTCCTCTCCTCCCAGTCCTTCTCTTATCCTCCCCTCTCCCCTAACCATTTCTCACCCCTTTCCTTCAGAAAAGTTCAGGCCTTCCATGTATATAAGCCGGCCACAGAACATCAAGTTTCAGTAAGACTAGGCACCTCCTCTCCTATTAAGGCTGGATGAGGCAACCCAGCAGAAGGAAAGGGTTCCAAGAACAGGCAGCTGAGTCAGAGAAAGCCCCTGCTCCTTCTGCCAGGAGTCCCACAAGAAGACCAAGCCAACAACTGCAACGCATGTGCAGAGGGCCCAAGTCAGTCTCATGCAAGTTCTCTGGTTGACGGTTCAGTCTCCATGAGCCCTTATGAGTACAGGTCAGTTGACTCTGTGTCTTTTCCCACGGTGTCCTTGGCCACTCTGGCTCCCATAATCCTTCCTCCTCCCTTCCACAGGATTTCCTGGGGTTTGCCTAATGTTTGGCTGTGGGTGTCTGGAGATACAGAACCTGAACCATGCAAGACTTCCAGAGGAGAGATTGGGACCCTAACCCAGCCACACAACCTCTGACCTACAATTTGTCCTGCTTACAAGATATGTTGGACAAAAGTGGTGCAGAAATTATGGGAGTGGCCAACCAATGACGGTCCAGCTTGAGACCCATACTATGAGAGGGAGCCCACCCCATATAGTGCCTGGAGGGCCAGGATCCAGAGGCTGGGCATCCCAGAGACCTAAGATGGAACCAAACATGACTGGCAAAAAGAAAAAAAAAAAACAGTTGATGAAATGATTCCTAACAACATTCTGCTATATTCATAGACTTGCCTAGCCCAACTGTCATCAGAGAGGCTTCATCCAGCAACTGATGGAAACAGATGCATAGACCCCAAATGTGTTTTTGAATGAAAGAGGCAATGGACTTGCAGTGTCTTGGGTTTAGATTTTCTTAAACATAAGGGGAGACTGCCCTTTAAAAATCTAAAAGACAGAGTCTTGCTAATATATCCTGATTATGGTGAAGTACTTCTGGAAACACTATAAAAATATGTGAAAAATATTAAAGAATAAAATATATATTCCAAAGGACAAAAAGGTATGAAAAACAGGATAAAATATTTCCTATCTTTTCAGATCTCTCAATACAGAAAGAACAAATCCCACTTGATGAAAATCATTGCATTACTTCTCCCCCCCCCCGACAGAATTTCTCTGTGTAGTTTTGGAGCCTGTCCTGGAACTCGCTCTGTAGACCAGGCTGGCCTTGAACTCACAGAGATCCGCCTGTCTCTGCCTCCCAAGTGCTGCGATTAAAGGTGTGTGCCACCACTGCTCCCAATTTTTTTTTCGATACAAGGTTTCTCTGTGTAGCCTTGGTGCCTGTCCTGAATCTCATTCTGTAGACCAAGCTGGCCTTGAATTTACAGAGATCTGCCTGCCTCTGCCTCCCAAGTGCTGGGATCAAAGGCCTGCACCACCACCGCCCTATGGAACTGGACTAGACCCTCTGGATAAGTGAGACAGCTATTTAGCTTGAACTGTTTAGGGGGCCCCCAGGCAGTGAGACAGGGACCTGTCCTTAGTACATGAGCCAGCTTTTTGGAACCTAATGCCTATGCTGAGACATTTTGCTCAGCCTTGGTGCAGGGAGGAGGGGACTGGACCTGCCCCAACTGAATGTACTAGGCTCTGCTGACTCCCCAGGGGAGACCTTGCCTTGGAGGAGGTGGGAATGGGGGGTGAGTTGGGGGGAAGGCTGGGGGGGTGGGAAGAGGGAGGACAGGGGAATCCATGGTTGATATGTAAAACAAATAGAAAATCTCTTAATTTAAAAAAAAAAGTAAAAAAAAGAAAAGAAGAAATCATTGCATTATAGCAGGCTTCCTAACAGTCCTCCGGTTGTGGTTGTGGTGAGTCTTAAAGAATGATGTCATCATGTTCAATCCTGGGGCTCTACAGGACTGTGCTCCAGTGAGCTCCTGGCTGAGGGGAAGCAGATGGAAAGTAGAATCCTGGAAAGAAACTGTCTGCAGAGATTGATTGACCAGAACTGAAGTGCCTTGGAGGGATTGAAATGTTGCAAGTCCAGAGGCTAATTACCTTATCCTGGGCTTGTTTTAGTCCCCTCCCCCAACAGCCATTCCTTACCCACCTCTGTATCAGAACTAACATCCCATGATTAATTAATTAAAAAACATTTGAAATCTATTAACTTAGCAGACTACTAGCTTCTACCAATCTCCAAACTGAGAAAACTTGCTTTGATTTGTGACTCTCTTTGTTCTGTAAACTATAAAACTTCATGAAAAAGCTTCCACATTGGAACACTGGATTCGAGGAGACCTAAATGTTTGTTTCTGGTCTCTGATCATCACTCATATATGCTCTAAAAGAATCTGTATCTTTTATTCCTTTGAGATGAGAGCTGTTTCTATTAAAGACAGAGTCACATCATCAGTGGCCATAACTAGATAAATGGACAGTGGAGGACACAAGGAGAGAGGGCTGCCTGGAGCTGCCCATCATCAGAGCTGCAGAGATGGAAGGCAAAACATCTGGACTATATACAATGTTTGGGGTCAATACACTTAAGCTCAGCAGATATGGCAGGACACCCTGGTTGAAGTAGAAAAGGCTTTCCGTCATGGTAATACACACCTGTGGTCTGAGCACCAGAGAGATTCAGGTAGAGGTGAAATAAGGTTCAGACCAGTCTAGGCTATACAGGGAGAGCCTGTCTGAAAAATGAAGAAGTAGATTAGATTAGATTAGATTAGATTAGAAAATGGGGGAAACCACTGTTTGGTTTACCTGGGACAGATTCTGAAAGAAATTAATTCGCAGGAACTTGTTGGAGGAGTCACTCAATGAGAGGATTATTTTTGAGAGAACACAGCACCAAAGCTTAACTAGCAGAAAGAAAAATAAGATCAAGGGGCTCCCTTCAGCAGTTCCCCACAGGGAGCTCTGGAGCTGATGGGTCAAACACAGGCTAAAGATGCTCTTAGTGAGGAGTATAATCTTAGAGAAGTACATTCCCTGTGGCTGAAGATGATTCTGGCCAAAGGACTTACTTATAAGGTCTTAGCAGGCAGGACTCCTAAAGCTGGGAGAATGGGTGCTCCATCCTGCAGAAAGGAATACAGATAGTACACTGTGGGCTCACCTGCAGCAGCCACAGTCCAACATTGCTCTGTCAGGTCAGCTGGGGCAAGAGAGAGCATCACTTTAATGGAGGAGTGCATTGTTATGATGTGCCAACAAAACTTTGCAAACCTTGAGGATGAGAAAGATGTCTTTTTCCTCTGCTTGTCACTCTATAGGGTCAGGCGGTTACTTCCAGCGACTGAGAAATGTATGCTCGCCCCTTCAGTCTTCCAGAGTTGAAGTTAGATGGGGTGAAAGAGAAGAGATGACTACAAAGAGCCTTCTGACCTGATCTGCATTAGTCAGAAGCTGGCATGTAGTGTCCAGGGAAGGTAATATTCTCCATGCCAATGGGGTAAGTGGGATTGATGAGCACCTGCCAGTCTCAGGGTCCAGCAGATATCAGGATCATGGGGTAGGCAACATTGCCAGTATCTAGTACTGAACAGAACATGCCCAGGTTTTTCATTTGCTTATCAAAATTAATATTTAAAATATATTGACTTTTTTTAACATCTGAGTTAAAAATATCTGGATTTTTTTAACAACACTGAGTTGCTCTGAAGTCACAGAACTCTTCTTAAAGAGGAAAAGGTGCTTTGTGTATACAGTTCAATGTTTTTATTGAACTGATAGCAAAGCCACACTTTGGAATCTCTCTCCAATGCTTCCTTCTTGGCTTGTGGTTTGGTAATTGTGTAGAACATCTGTCAAAACTAGCAGAGCAGAGAATCAGGGACTTGGGGGCTCATCCCCAGAGTCAGTTCTCTCCAAGGGATTTGAACATGATTCAGAGGGCTTTTGGAAGCCTGCAAAGGTATCAACAGGATGGTGACCCAACACTTCCCATCTGGAATATGCCCATCCATGCAAGAAGGCAGAATAGGGTACCATTTGAACAATGATGCAATCATGATGCATACCAGAATTTCATTTGTGGTTTAAATAAAAATATCATACATGTTGCTATTTATAACAACCAGAAAGGAAAGTTAATTTGGTATGACCTTCTTCCTTGAGCTTCCTCCAGATTAGATGTGATCAGATGGAGCCACCTTCTTTCAAGAGGGAACTTCAAAGGCATGTGTCTAGTGTGCAACCCCGCTAGCTGCCTGTTCATCTCTGCAGTAGGAGGGCTGGATATGAAGCTCATTAGCAGAATAGCCCTTCCTTAGAAATCTCTGGTCCTGCTGCAAACCAAGGGCTTACAGAGATTTTCCAATGGATACTTAATGTCAAAAAAGACATTAGGTGAGTAAGAGCCCAGAAAAGAGGTAGCTATGACTTCTGAATTATGACCAAGGTAAAATCCTCAGTTTTCTGCTTCCTGCAGTGGTTAGATCTAGCTGAAAATGGACACCTAGCAAGAAGTCTTTCCCTGCTGTCTCTCTCCTCCCTCCCACTCTGACTGAATTCTGACTGAAGAGGACACTATTCTATTACTGCTAGTGCTTTAACTATGCAGGTTTGATTCAAGGATCTACCCCATGTATGTTCCATGAAACATGATGCTGGCAGAGTTCCCCTCTCTCAGAGAAGCAGGAACCATTTGTTGATAGCTTTAGCAGGGTTTCTATTAGAGCCTGCATCTGCAGCCAGAGATTGGAAACCCCTAGCAGCCATGACTCACATAAAAAATTCCCAGGCTGCTATGAAACAGAAAACCTGAATGCTGCAGGATTTTCCTCAACCCTCCTTCCCCACCTTTCTTGCTTCTACCACAACACTGAGGGGAGGGTGGGATGGGAGGAGGGAGCAACAGCCCTGATTGGGAACCTTTTCTAGTTTTGGCAGGTCTGAGAATCCCTTCTGATTTGTCTTTATTTTCAACTCATTTGCATACTCACATTCAGGGACCACCTGAGCTTTTATAGACCCAGGTTTCACCAGTCCAGTTCTTAGTAAACTCATGGCTCTGTTCAGGACCCTGGCAAGATGAAAGATTCCAAGGTCAAACTCATGGGACCACAGGAGAGGAAAGATTAACACCTGTTGCTTCAAGACTCGTTGAGGAAAGGGCCTTCAAAGACTTGCCTTTGAAATTTGTCAGTCAGACTCCTCCAAGACCTACCTTCATGACTTGCTAGAGAGGTCCTTCCAAGCCCTGCCTTTGAAATACACTGCCCCTGACACTCTCACTGGTGGCCTACTCCCCTTTGACTGGTGTTTCAAAGAAAGACTCTCAATAGGCATCATGAATGTCCGCCAAGAGCTTGGACATGTAGCTTAACTGGGAACCTAACCTTTCCTCAAGCCCCTGACTCAGTATCTCAAGGCTTTTGAGAGTTCAGAGATACAACACTTGCAACCTCTCTGTTGGGACCTCAGTATCACCCAAATTTCAGATCCTCTGTTCTCTGTTTTGGATTGTCACACCTAAGCAGCGATTTTTCTGTTTTCTTTCTGAAATTTTCCCATTTGAATTATTACTGCTGCATGACAAAAAAAAGTTCCCTTTGTTTACTTTGTTATCTGCTCAACTCTACTCTTGGAGGGAAGGCAAGACAAGAACCGGATTGAGGAATCCGCCATCATATAACTACTGTAGCGTGACTCAAGCTTGGCCATAGCCATTTGTGGCATCCCAGTGATTAAGAGTCTTGATATATGGGACCCCAGCTTCCTTACCTATAATCTTAAACAGGTAGATCCTTCTAGCCTTCTTCACAAATCCACCAATTCATGTTTGTGGTGGTGGTGAGTAGCTTCCGCCTCTGGAATGAAGGAAATCTTCACTTGAATACCAACAGTTCTCTCCACCAGTGGGTGCTTAAGCTAGTCATTCAAGTTCCCAGAGAAAGACCAGCATCAATTGTGCGATGTACTGTGGAGAAATGGAGGGTCTAGTGGTTTAAATGATAAGGACCCCTCAAGGCTCATATATTTAAATGCTTGTCCTGAAGTTGGTGGAACTGTTTGGGAATGGATTAGGAGGTGTTGTTTTCATAGAGGAAGTGTGTCAATGGGGGTGGATGTTTACATTTTAAAAGCCCAGGGCCTTCTTAGTTATCTCCTTGCCCTCTTCCTTTCGCCTCATGATTTTTTTCTAAACATAAATTCTCAGCACTGCTCCAGAGCTATGCACGCTTGCCTGCTGCTACATTCCCTGCCATGATAGAAATGGAATCTACCACCTTCTGGAACCATGAGCCACAAGTCAAATGTTTTCTTTTATACCTTGCCTTGCTTATGGTGTCTATTCACAGCAACATAAAATATTCCAGAAAAAAGCAGGAATGCAGTAACATGCTCTTAACATATGAGACTAAAAGTAATACTACGGCAATACTGGAATCTGTAAGGCTGGAAAGTCTTCTGCCAATAATAACGCTGGTAAGAATGACTTCTGGCGGCTGGAGAGATGGCTCAGAGGTTAAGAGCACTGACTGCTCTTCCAGAGGTCCTGAGTTCAGTTCCCAGCAACCACATGCTGACTCACAACCATCTGTAATGAGATCTGGCGCCCTCTTCTGGCCTGCAGGCATGCATGCAGACAGAACACTAGTCACAATAAATAAATAAATCTTAAAAAAAAAGAATGACTTATAGTTTAGGTATTATTGTGTATCATTGTCTCTGAATCAAGACATTGCATGTTGGAGGGAGGATCATTGAGACTTAGGCAGTAAAGAAAATTTAATAAGCACAGGAAGTCAACAACTTGCAAGCCTCAGGAAGTTCCTGAAACATACAAGATTCATAAGTATACCCCACCCATACACACTCCTGGAAGTTATATAAGCTTTAAGGACTGATGGGGAGAGGAGACTTTCAATCTCCCTAACTGCTTTCAAGTAATGCAGAGGGCTTCAAGGAAGTACCTTTCATCAGTTGTCACGCATGCTGTCGTGGGCTTTTCGGTGATACAATTGCTTTTGTGTCACCCGTGTCATTGCAAGTAACTCCTCATATATATTCCTGTAAGTAGCTTCAATAAAATCATCAGCTTGCTGGGTTGGACTTTGGTGGGATTGTTCCCCTGTTCTGCCATCAGTGCTTTATCTGTAATAAACAGACATTTGATTACATCTCCCCACAGTCAAACAACAAACCTCCACCATGGCCTGTCTCTGGGGTTGATCTTGGGGCTAAAAAAATACATGTGTTTATAACAGATGAGAATAAACAATTATAGTAAGAATATAGTGAGATAATTTTTGGACTGTTTTCTTTTAAAAATGAACACCACAAGGCAAAGAAAAAATAGTCCAGGAAAACAGCAACTGATTTTACAGAGGAAGAATCTGAAAAAATATTTTTAGATACTTAAACCAAACGTTGTAAGGTCTTTCATCACCCAAGCCTGTATCATCAGCTGCATATGCTGATGTGTGTACATATGTTTGTGCACTCATACATACACATGTCATTCCAGCAAAATTCCCCTGCTTTGCAGACATGCTCACACACTGACAGCAATAGTACCAACATCTGTCATTTTTTTCACACCAAGAGCAATAGAGCACATTGATATAAAAAAAGAAAATGAAGCTTTCAATCAGCTCTGGGTAAAAGGTAGATGTCAAATAACTATATTTCTAAAATTGGAAACACAGTGCATGTTCAAGTGCTGGAAGGCTCACTCACTCATAAATACAGGGATGCAGCTGGCCCCAAGGGGTGGATTTTCTCACCAAGGGGCTTCTTAGTGGTAAGTGTCTTTCAGAAAAGTACCTGTTAGACACTGGGCTAATTTAGCTTCTTGCACCCTACATGGGTCCCAGGATAGGTTCAGTCTTGGGATATAAATTTGGACTGAAAACAGAAGGTTATACACAGAGTCTGTACAGAGGGTCTAGAAGTTGGAATTTACCTTTTGAAACTAAAAAGGAGTGTATCTAGAATAATTTGGAATTTGGGTTCTCCCCATTTGCATCTTTGTAGAGCGGTGAGCTGTGAGACCTGGGCTTCATGGACTTCATACAACTAGAAAATACCTTTGAGGAATTAGTCTATGTGCTTGATTTTATTGTATCTGGTTTTGTTTCCCTTTGCCAATACATAAGTCTGTTTTCTTTGTGCTTCGCTAGATCAGATAAACGGCAGGACAAAAAGCAGAGGTCACAGGCAGCAGTGATGGTGCTTTCTTTATAAGAATTCATGGAGCGCCTGTGGTTTGGAGGGAATGTGAAGGGTACAGGAGAAATAGTAGCAGAGGTAGAGTGACTCGGAGAAGGAGAAGGGACAATGGGACTACTTTCCTCCAAGACCTGGGTTATAGCAAATAGGAGGAATAAAAGACAAGCATCCTGAAACATCCTGCAGAGGATCCAAGGGTCCAGACATGAGTGTTGCATTACACCTAGGGAGGTACCCCACAGATGATGTTACTCAAGTGTTTGGGAAAATAGGGACAATAGACAGCTTGAGTATAAGCCGGGTGTGTCTAGAAGCAAACAAATGCCTTCATCACCTCATGAGTGTGCCTAGTGCCAGGAGACATGGTTTAGCCCTGAGGATTATGATGATCACATTTTGCAGTATGACTGTGGTGAGGGATAGAGTACAGACTGAGCTAGCATCTAAAGAGTAGAAAGGCATCTGCTTTCCTTGTTCTTGGTTTTGTTTTGTGCACCTGAGTTTGTGAGCAGGAATTCTTACTTCCTCTGTTTGATAACTAACATTTCTCAAAGAAGCTGTAGGCTATTACTTTTTATATGAGTCTGCTATAAGAACCGTTTCTGCCCCCTCACACCTGGAGAGGAATTCCCCATAGGAGAGCCAACAGTACTAGGGAGTTCCATGAGCTCTGTTCTAGTCCATGCGGCAGTGCCTTCCTTTTCTGTGCTTACCATCAGTTAGGACTAAACGTCCTGAGGCAATAATAAATCCCCCACTATCACTCCTGAGGCAGGAGGGAAAGGCAATGGCTTAGTAACCTTGGACTCTATTTGGTGCCAATCAAGCACCAAGATAACACCTATGTGGAAAAGGTGCAGGTTTCAGTCCAGATAACTGAATAATGCTTTTCCCTCAGGTCGTGGGCCAAACTACAGTCAATTAACTATTTATTATCTATCTGTCTGTCTGTCTATCCATCCATCCATCTATTGTCTTCATGAGTCTGCTTTATATTGCTTACTATGATGATTGCCTGTTATATCTATTTTACAGCAAACTTTTCTTTTCTTTTCTTTTCAATAAAAAAGTATTTGAGGGGTTGGGGATTTAGCTCAGTGGTAGAATGCTTGCCTAGCAAGCACAAGGCCCTGGGTTTGGTCCTCGGCTCCAAAAAAAAAGTATTTGAAGGAACTTTCAAATAAGAAAATATTACACAGTGAGATTTTTCTAGACTCAAAGTCTAGTTGTCTCAATGAACTTCTGAACCAGTAGAGTAGCCATTCTGAAGCTGTGGCATTTCAGACTGGGTTTTACACATTTGCTATCAATAATATTACATGCACTTATCTACTACAAAAAATGAGAAAATTAATGTCAGAGTTAAAACAAGAAAAATAATTACCTTTATATCCCTTTTCATCTGGATTTTCACCAGTCCATCATCTGGATTTCATATTTTCTCATCACCTAATATTTATCCTTATTTTTCTTACTTTCTCTGTACATGTTAAACTGTAGCCATATGTACATTTTATTACCTATATATAGGTATACATATATAATATAGGCTAGGATCTGCCTATGAGGGAGAACGTGGATTTTTTTTCTTTCTGAGGTTGCATGACCTCACTTAATATTATACATTCTAAGTCTATCCATTTTCTTTCAAATTCTGTGATTTCATTCTTTTAAAGAACTGAGTAGTATTCCATTTTATACACACGCTGGATTTTCATTATCCAGTCATCTTTTCATGCCCAACCATTTTATACCATTTCCTTGTTATAGTGAATAAAACAGCAATACACATGGATGCAGACATCTCTGTGACAGGGTATGGAGTTCTCTGAAGTAAATAGCTAGGTGGTAGCTCTAGTTTCTAATTTTTGAGAAATCTCCAAACTGATATCCACTGATATTAATTTGTTCTCACAACCATCCCATCAGCAAATAAGGGTTCCTCTTTCTCCATAACCTCTCCAACATTTGCTGTCAGATTTCTTGATAATAACTACACAGACTGGGCTGAGGTGGCATCTCACACTAGCTCTGTTTTATTTTTACTTTGTCACCTTTCTTTCTTTCTCTTTTGGCCTTTTTTCACAAAAAACCCAATGTTTTTGTTTGTTTATTTTTGTTTATTTTTTTAACAATATATTCTGATCATGCTTTCCTGTCCCCCAACTCTTCCCAGCTCCTCCCCACTTCCTTACCTACCCAACCCCATGCCCTTTCTTTCTCACTCTCTAAAAAATAGTCAGTTATTTTAAAATTCCCCAGTGCTCCAGGTATTTCTCATTCCTTTGAGAGAGTAAGGATTTGTTTCATGCATTGTGGAGCTCGACTCTTCCATTTAGAGCAAGAGGGGGAAATGGTAAACAAGGCTCTGCCCAAATTCTCATTCATTTTGAATTAAGAAGTTTGAACTAAAACTAGCCCTTAATAAATTACAGATAGAAAAATAGAACATGGACCTCTCATGAATTAATAGGGGCATGCATTTAGGAGAATAACAAACTCAAAAATAATGTTATGAAACATATCAAACTGTTACCCACTTCATTTTGTTCCTTTTGTGTCTCTGATATTTATTTGTCTTAACCAGTAAAGTCTGGTGAGATTGTGACATACTTAAGAATAAAGTAACAGTTAAAATCTTACAAATAGGATGTGAGCAACTTTTGAAGTCCTTAATAATGTGTCTCTCTGGGAAAGTAGAATTCAAATACTTTTAAGGTGGAATATTATTTCCAGAAAGTTTCATGTGGAACCAAGAAATACTATGCACTTCCTACAACATCTCAACTATTTATAGGAGAGAGTTACGTTTTTTATACTCTCGAGGGTTATCTTAGTGTTGCAGAAGGCAGCTGAAAGTTATAGGCCGCCAGTGCCCTTTGATGTCATGATAAGCATTTATTCTTGCATTTATCACTTGCCCAGTATTGCTGAGTGCCTAATCTATCCCAATGTGGATGGCCTGACTTTGTAGAGAAATAGGTACACAACACAGATGCTCTCATGAAGCAAATAGTAGCCATCTTTTCTCAGTATGGATCCTGAAAGGGAAGTGAAGGAGGCTAAACTTTTCAAGTAAAGAAAATATGCAAAGCCATGAATGTATATGGGAGAAAACACGGAGAGACACTCTGGTATCCAGACTCTAAAATGGCCGCCAGTGATCTTCACTGATGTTCATGCCCTCGTGAAATATCCTTTAACGATAAAGCAAGATTAATTTAGGTTACCCATAGACGATTGTGGAAGTGCTGATGTGCTATTGACAAGCCTCATCAGAGAGGAAGACATTATCTTTTCTACTTTGGTCTTATGGACTAGTTACTGTAAAGGAAGTCAGTAACCATATGATAGGGATGAGAAAACAGTGAAGAGGCCCACAAGGAGAAATTGAGATGTCTCATCAACATCCACCAACACCTTTCCAGCATGAGAGGGAGACTTCTGGGAGAAGTTCAGTTGTCTTGTTCAAATCAAAGCTTAAATGACTGTAGGCCAGCCGGGCAGTGGTGGCGCACGCCTTTAATCCCAGCACTCGGGAGGCAGAGACAGGCGGATCTCTGTGAGTTCGAGGCCAGCCTGGGCTACCAAGTGAGTTCCAGGAAAGGCACAAAGCTACACAGAGAAACCCTGTCTTGAAAAACAAAACAAAACAAAACAAAACAAAACAAAACAAATGACTGCAGGCCCAATTCACCTCTGACTGCATTCTTGAAAGAGATTCAGCATGAAGTCCTGAGCCAAGATGCTCCTGGACAATACATAAACAACAAGGTGCTAAATTCTTGTTTTAACGTGGAAATTTTAGAATTATTTGTTACACAAGCATAAAGAGCTAGTACAAATTATTTTAGTCTCTCAAACCCAAAGGCAGTTCTGTACCCTTCCTTCCCTTAGTGGACCCAACAACCTACTGATGTCAACTGTGATGGCTAATTGGATGTTGCCTCTTGACTGTTCCAGGATCAACACTGTGTTTTATGTCTATGAGGATAGTTTCAGAGGAGATTCACATTTGAAACAATGGACTTAATAAAGTGCCACTCTCAGGGTGGAGTATTAGATAATCTCTTGAAGAAGAGGACAACCCTTAAGGCAGAGGAAGGGAAGATCCTGCATGGCCTGCTCTCCTCTATGTAGCAAATTCCAATACATAGACAATAAATAAGGACATGTCTATGATATGTAAGAATGAGTGAGTGAGTTGATAATTTTTGTTAGTGGACACCTTTGACCCTCGCCATTAAAATTCTAGACACATGTGTCCACCAGGAGGACCATTCTATGGTGGTGATTTTGTACAAGTCTGATCCAGGACATCAATGAAAAAATCACAAAGGAAGCTGGAAAGAGAAATGGGACTTCCAACAGAACTCTCTCCAGGACCTCTGGCTCTTACATTCTGGACTGTAGGCTTGAACTTCTGTCATATGCTGACTGAGCTCAATTGTGGCTCAATTATAATTTATGAATCATTTTGGTTGTCATAGGCCATTATCATAACTGAATGCCTTGGCCTTATTACAGCACCTGCATTCATCCATCTCAAAAAATGGACAGTCAGACACTAAGTGCCTGTTGAGAAAGCCATTCCCAAGCTGTGCAGGTTAGTGCTGGTCTCTGATTACTCCCAGATGGCCTCTCTGGGGTGACATTATAATTTGTGTTCTCCATTTAGAGGAATAATTACAAGACACCCCATTATAACATTTGCATATTTTAACCCTAGTTTGTTTCAACATTTTCTAACTGTACTGTGAGACTCAGATAGTTTTTCTTTTTCTTTTACTTTCTTACAATAATTATTTGCCCTTCAAAAAATATAGTTATGCCTTGTCAAGGTTTGCCTTTCTTAAAAATATTTACAAATACACCAGGAAATGGTTAAGTTAGTAAACTGCTTGGTTTGCAAGCATGAGGACCTGAATTTGGACCCCCTGTACACAATTAGAAAGCCATGTAGGATAATGTGTTGCAGGAACCCAACCCAAGCAGATCCCTGGAGTTTTCTGTCTAGCCAGTTCAGTAGAATTGATGAGATTCAGGTTCAGTGAGAGAACTTGTCTCAAAAACTAAGATGACTGTTAGATACCAGCTTGACTTTCCTGTGTTCAATGAGTCAAGGTGTTACCTACTATTCACCTTATGCTTTGAGGTAAGTTCTCTCTCTGAACCTGAACATCACCAAATCTATTCAAGGTGGCTATCTAGAACACTCACCCTTACTGGGTAATGTCCATCATACTAGAAGATACTTTGCTTTCTATCAGAGGAGACAGGTAAGCACCAACCCAGCTACACACCCTTTGATCTTAAGTGGTGATCTGCCTGCAAAAGATATACTGGTGAAATAGCGGCACTGAAATTGTAGAATAAAATCTGATTGGATTTAAGGCCTAGAACGTGAGAGTAGAGAGGCCATGGGTCTAGGGAAAAACCAAACACTACTGTTCTGCTAAAGGAATATAGCAATAAAGTGACTTCTAATGACATTCTGTTAAACTTACCATCTTGTTCAGCATGGGAACAAATACAGAGACTCACAACTGGACAATGCACATAGAATGAGAGACTTTGGAACACTCAGTCCTAAATGACATGACCCTCTCTTCAGGGCACAGGGAACTCTGAGGAGAAGGAGGCAGAAAGACTATAAGAGCCAGTGGGGATGGAAGACACCAAGGAAACAAGGCCTTGTAGACACAAGAGGACTGGCACACATATGGACTCACAGAGACTGAGGCAGCATACACAGGGCCTGCATAGGTCTAAGCCAGATGGGGTCCCAGGGCTGAAGGGGGGAGAGTAGATAAAAGCTCCCATTCCTAACACAGAAGCAGGCTCCAGTTGACAACCACTCACCAAGGGAAAGGTAGTTTTTCCAATGGGGTCTCACGGGGTACACAAACCACACTTAAGGGTGAGACCCAGGCACAGCAGTAGATGGTGACACAAAACAAAGCCAGTGCAACTTTGGGAGGGTTTTGTCTCATAATGCTTTGGCTGGGCATTCTTTTTTCCTTACAGGTCTTTTGCTTATATATCATATTTTCCAGTTTTGTGCTTTTATGAAATTTCTGTGTGTGTGATTATGTGTGCTTTTTCTCTGGCCTTTTCACCACTTATTTGTTTTATCCCATTCAGGTTCATTTGTTTTTATTTTATCTTATTTTTATTATTTTATCTTTTTTTAAGATGCCTTTTTGTTTGCTAATGAGAGAGCAAAAAAAGGCATCGATTTTGGTGGGTGGGGAGGTGGGAAGGATCTGGGAGGATTGGAGGGAAGGAAACAGTAATCAGAATGTATTATATGAAAAAAATCTATTTTTAATAAAACAAAAATTAATAAGATGGATGAGCAGAGAGTATGGGATACTCAGTTTTCTGGCTTCTGAGGGACCAGAGAGAATCATGAAAGCAGTCCTCCAGCTCCAGCAGGTCAACAGAGCATGAGGAATTGAGGCCTCTAGCTCCCGTGTGACCACAGACCACTGGGCAGCAAGGCCTCTGGCTTCTGCAAAACCACAGAGTACCCTGTGACTTAGACTCCAGCCCAGCGGTCTCAGAGGTAAGTATATGGTTCAAGATTTTGCTTCAGTGTTCCAAGGTTCCCTTGGAAGACTGGAACTTTGATTTCAGTGGTCTCTAAGGTCACTGGTGGTGTGTAATTCTGATTTCTTAAGTGCTAATAGTCACTGCAGGACCTCAAATGTATACTAATGGGGTCTCAGAGGTTATGTTGAACCTGTGGCTCTAATAACATACCCCAGTAGAAAGATTTAGTTGGTCTGTTTGGTATCCTACCTTCGGCAGGCTCACAGACTCAAAAATGTGGCCGAGCACTTCATTTCATCTGGTTCCCTTGGTGATTGGTGTGCAGGCCACCTATTGTTCTTTTGGCACACAGCCAGTGAAAGACGTTTGACAGTCAACATGGAGTCTCATAGTCCCTATAGTTGAACTCCATGCAGATATTCTCCCAAGAAGAGTCACAGAAAACAAAATATCCCAATAGGCTGAGAAAATTTGGATGTCAAAACTAAAAGGAAAACCCACTCCGAGAGGTACATAAAACATGGTAAA
Organism: Peromyscus melanophrys; assembly: GCA_902168415.1. Taxonomy (NCBI): domain Eukaryota; kingdom Metazoa; phylum Chordata; class Mammalia; order Rodentia; family Cricetidae; genus Peromyscus; species Peromyscus melanophrys. The sequence continues at coordinate 23,951 of CABHPR010155957.1, forward strand.
GAAACACAAAAATATAACATAACTACCACCCATGACCAACCAACCTGCTAAGGAATCCAAAACGACAAACAAAGCTTAAATGACAGAAAGAATTCAGTTTTTTTAAAAAAGGATTAATAACTATACAGAAGATCAAACAAGCAAATGTATGAATTAAGGAAACCTATCCAAAACACTGACAAAAGTCTCCAAAGTGGATGTAATAGTCAATTGAAGCCAAAAGTCCAACATATTGAGAAAATACTTATCAATGAGACTGAAATATTGAATAGCAATAAAACAGAAATATGTGAAATAGACATGACCAATCAAATTAAATCCATAACAAGCACCATGACTAACAGACAAGATCATGTAAAGGAGTGGTTCCCAACTTTCCTAATGCTGTGAGACTTTAATACAGTTCTTCATATTGTGGTGACCCCCAACCATAAACTTATACCATTGTTATTTCAGAACTATAATTTTGCTACTTTTACAAATTGTAATTTGAATATCTGATATGCACCCCAAGGGTTCCTGATCCACAGGTTGAGAACCTCTGATGTAGAGGAACGAATTTCATGGAAGGAGGACAAAGTTGAGACAATCAGACATATGTGAGGAAAAATTCAGAAACCTGGGTGATATTTCCAAGTTTGGGACACATCCAAAAGGCAATACATTAAAAAAATGAGGATACGTTCTCAAGACCTGAGAATTAGTGGTATAGAAGAAGGAAGAGGTCAAATTAAATGGAATTGATAGACTATTTAATGAAATTATTGCAGAAAACTCCCCAAATTTATAGAAAGTGGTAGGCATCCAAACACAAGAGGTATATAGAACTCCCAATAGTCATGACCACAGCAGGAACTCGTCATGACATATAATCAGGCTATCAAAAGTACCAAGCAAAAATATGATACTAAAAGCAGCAGAAGAGAAACATCAACTCACATTCAAAGGCAGGAATAGCACAATTAACCCTATACTTTACATTGGCATCCATAGAAGCCAGGAGAACATGAAATGAAATATCTCAAGCTTTGAAAGTAAATAACAGGGAACCGAGGATTCTATCTTTCAACACTGATGGAGAAATAAAGAGTTTCCAAGATAAACACAAATTAAGGTAATTCATGACAATCAACCCAGCGCTGAAGAAGGTTCTTAATGGAGTATGTTACAAGGAGGAAGAAGAAAGCTTGCCTGCTTGACCTGAATACAAGAAAGTATATGCTCCATGAAAGCAACAGAGAAACAAACTAACCAGACGTGGGAAATAAATAACCATGTCCAATGCAGAAACTCAGCAAACCCTCCAAACTAATACAGGGGAAGGAAAAGAAACACCAGCAACCCAGCTGAACAGAATATCCTGTAACAAATCCATGTGAAACAGAAAACTCCTTTCTGTAACAAACTTAAATGTAAATGGTCCCCAACTCACCACTGAAATAACAGAGATTCATGGACTAGATTAAAAACCAAGAAACAAACATATGTTGTCTCCAAGAAACACACTCAGCTAGCAAAGATATCCAAAATCTTAGTAACAAAAGGTTGAAAAACTATCAAGCAAATCAAACATCTAAAGAAATAGGTGCAGCTCCCCTGGCATCAAAGTAGACTTCAAACCTAAACTAAGTAGAAGAGACTACTGCTAGGAGGAACAGCTAGTCTAGAAGATATAACAACTGTAATCTTCTATGCCCTAAATATGAGAGCCTGGGATTTTGTAAAACTAACACAATGAAGCATAAAAGACCACATCGTTCCTAACACAGACTGGGAGGCCTCAATACTCCACTCTCACATGTATATTCAATACCCCGCTTTCATATTCTTCCGAACTAGAAACGAGCAAAGACGCTTGAGATCTAAAAATTTAACTGGACTTGACACACACGTATATAAAATTCTACCCAAAAAGCAAGGAATACCCACTTTTCTTAGTAGCTCACAGCCCCTCTCCAAAATAGATTGTATCACAGGACACAAATCAAGTATCAACAAATATTTAAAAAAACTAAGATGATTCTTTGTGTCCTATAAGAACACACTGCAATAAAACTAGAAATCAACAATAAGAGAGAGTATAGAAACCACAAAGTATTTGGAAACTGATGGATACATTTTCAGAAGAACAGTGCTCATCTGAGACATCATAGAAGAAATTTAAAATTTCCTAGAAACAAACGAAAATGGGAATTCAGCCTATCAGAACCTCTTGAACACAAAGGCACTAAGAGGAAAGTTCAAAGCTGTTAGTGATCATGTTAAACAGTCTAAGATACAACAAAAAATTTCCTAATTAAGGACCTTAAAGCTATTGAAAAACAAAAAAACAGCTAATCCCCCAAATAGTAGATGGCCAAGAAATAAAAATAATAGAAGAAATGAAGAAATTCAGAGTAAAAAACTACACACACACCCAACTGCAGTGTTGGTTCTTTGAAAAAGTTAATAAGATCAAGATCAACAAACTTGGCCCTCCCGCTGCTTCCAGGCCTGGGACAAGCACCACAGCTCCACCCCAGGTCACTAGACTTGCCCACTTGGTGCTTTTGACCTTTGGTACTGAGCAGTAGAGCACCATTATAATTCTTGGAAGCAGTGTCCTGCCCAGTACTATGATGGACTGAGCAGACAAGGACCACATGCTGTTCGGGACAGACAGGCACTGTGAAGAACAGGCTGACACATGCCACTCAGGCATTGGTGATGTCTGGGCCAAGGCTGCAGCCGGGCCCATGTCTGGTTCATGGCCCTGTTGCAACCTCGGTCAGTTTTGATGATACAACCTACGGGCTGTATAGAGTTGGTCCCACCCACAGGCTGGTTACAATACTGGGGGCAACAGGTACTGCCCCTCACCACCTGAAGAGTTCTGGAGAGAGGATCCTACACCTCACCTGGGCAGCAACATAGAGGTGACCCTGTTTGCAGAGGCAAGGGCAAGGTGGATCTGAGGGTGTGAAAAGGAGAGAGCAGGTCATGCCTGTCATGAGGTGAGGGAAAGGTGCCTCCTCTTACCGCTTACCACCTGCAGCACGAGGGGGACCAGAAGCAACCCCTCACTAGCTGCAGCACTCGGGAGAATGGGCCCTCCACCTCTTTTGGGAAGCATAATAGAGTTGATCCTGAGGACAAGGGTGGGTGTATGAGAGGGGAATAGCTGGTACTGTTGGCCAAGGTGTAGTAGTGGGGATGAGGGAAAGATACCCTTTTCCTTCCCCCTACTGCCTCCAGCTGGCGGGGGAGCTGACCCCTTTACCAGCTGCAAAATTCGGGATAGTGGGCCCTGTGTCTCATCATCGCAACACAGCAGAGCTGACCCTGCTGAGGAGGGCACAGGTGAACCGCCAGGGAATGTGAGCAAGGAAGACTTGGTCTGGTCCCTCATTTGTCATATGGCTGCATGGATGGGGAGGAGATGACCTTCCCTATCAACACCTGAGGCAGGTAGGAGAGCTGGCCTGATGTCAGAAGGGCAGGAGAGTTGTCGCTGCAGCCTCCCCCCAACCCCAACAGGTGCAATACTCTGGAGAGCAGGCCCTGACACTCATGTGGACACCAAGATTGAATCAACCCCATTGGTGGAGGTGTGGGGCAGCCAGCCCCGAAGTTGTAGGCATGGAAGAGCTGTCCCCATCACCCATCTGTCATGCAGTGGCATAGGTTGGGGAGAGATGCCCTCCCAGCCTCCCACCCATAAACACCTGAGGCAGGTGGGAGAGCTGGTCCTGAGGTCAGAAGGGCCGAGAGCTGCCAGTACCTGCCACCAGCTGCAACACTCAGGTGAGCAGGCCCTGCACCTCGCCTATGCAGCATAATAGAGCCAGTCCTGTTGGCGGAGGTGTGGGTGAGTCAGCCCTGAAACTGTGAGTATGGGATAGCTGTCCCTATTACCCATCTGTGGTAGTATTGTGTTCTCAGAAATATTGTGCACCCTAATAAACTTATCTGGGGTCAGAGACAGAACAGCCACTAGATACAAAGGCTAGAAAATGGTGGCACTCACACCTTTAATCCTAGCACTCCAGAGGTAGAAATCCCTCTGGATCTCTGTGAGTTCAAGGCCACATTGGAAACGGCCAGACATGGTGACACACGCCTTTAATCCCAGAAAGCGAGCCTTTAATCCCAGGGAGTGGTGGTAGAAAGCAGAAAGGTATATAACGTGTGAGGACCAGAAACTAGAAGCATTTGGCTGGTTAAGCTTTCAGGCTTCTAGCAGCACAGTTCAGCTGAGATCCATTCTGGATGAGGACTCAGAGGCATCCAGTCTGAGGAAACAGGACCAGCTGAGAAGTTGGCCAGGTGAGGTTAGCTGTGGTTTGTTCTGGTTCTCTGATCTTCCAGTTCACTCCAATACCTGGCTCAGGTTTGATTTTATTAATAAGAACTGTCAAGATTCCTGCTACACCCATCTGTCACGTGGTGGCATGGGTGGGGTAGAGATGCCCCCATTAATGCCTGAGGCAAGTGGGAGAGCTGGCCCTGAGGTCATAAGACCAGGAGTTCAAGTCCCGCCCCTCATCTGCTGCAGCGCTTAGGAGAGTGGCCCCTATGCCACATCTGGACAACATATTAGATCTGGTCCTGAAGGTGTGGGAGACCTGATCCTGAGGACACTGAAGCAGGAGAACAGCACCCCTCACCCCTACCCACCCCCACCCTCACCTCCGTGCCCCCATGATTGTAAAGGGTAAACTTGCCAAGGCAATGCAGGAGAGCTCACCCTTGTGATGAGGACAAGGGAGAGCTGGCAGGCTGACCAACCTTGCAACTTTTTAGGCCCAGAACCAGGGTTATTTATTGGCCCACCCTAATATCCACCACATCTGTGATCTGCTGGAGCAAGTGAAGGGACCCGTCCTGCAGACCCAAAGCTGCAGGATCTCCACAAGGGCAAGGGCAGGATAACCAAGAGGAGCTCCAGTGAGTGACCAGCATCAATAGTGTAGCAGAAACCAGAGGCCTTGAATTAGACCAGTGACTCTTTGCAATGAACACTTACAAGTCAAGATATATAGACAAAAGGGTTTACTTCATGACTCATCATATCACATGACAACTTCTATGATGAGATTCCCCCCTTCCCCTTTTTCCTTTCCTTTTTTCTTTTTCTTGTAAATGTTATTTGTGTGTGTGAGGGCAGCAGGGGGTGGGGGGTGGTGGGGGGTGGTGGGGGGTGGGGGGGGAGGCTGCAAGGGCAGAGGGTGGATACACAAGGATGGGAAATGAATGGGATCGAGATCCACGATGTGAAAGACACAAAGATTAAATAAAAAGAAAGTAAAAAACTTAGTTGACAAACTCTTAACAAATTTGACAAAAATAAATAGAGAAGACACAAATTAACAAAATTAGAGCCTAAAAACAGGTCATTACAGCAGGCTTTAATGAAATACAGCCCATTATTACCATGAAATCTTATACTCTCAAAAACTAGGTAACCCAGAAAAAATAGAAGCATTTCTAATTGTATACCTTCTACCAAAATTAAACCCAAAAGACATAAATAGCTTAAATAGAACCATTAGAGGTAATGAGATCAAAGCTGTAATCAAAAGCCTTGCCTCATAGGAAAGCTCAGAAAGAGACAGACTGAGTGCTGAATTCTATCAAAATTCCAGGGAAGATATCACACCAATAATTTTTAACTTGTTCCACAAATCGTAGAGTGAAGGAACACTATGAAATTTGATCTATTAAGCCAGTATTTTTGATACCCAAACCAGTTAAGCATATAACAATGAAAAAGAAAAGAAAAAGAAAACTACAGACTAATTTGATGAACATAGATGCAAAGATTCTCAGCAAAATAATTGAGAATCAAATACAGGAACTCATTAAGAAAATTATATATTATGACGATGTTTGCCTTTATCCCAGGAAGACAAAGCTGTTTCAACATACCTAAATCAATAAATGTAATAAACTGTATGAATAAACTTTAGGACAGAAATCACATAATCATTTCAATTAAAACTAAGGCTCTTGACAAAATTTAACATGTCTTCATGATAAAGTCATAGAGATGTTTAGAATAGGTAGTGCATACCTCAAAATAATAAAGGTGATACACAACAAACTTTGCCATGATTACATTAACCTGAAAGAAACTGATATCATTTCTTCTAAAAATCGGGAATGAGGCAAGGATGCCCACTCACTGCTCTCTTATTTGGGAGAGTGCTAAAAGTCCTAGCTATAGCAATTAGACAAGACAAAGACAAAGAAGGGATAAAAACAGGAAAGAAAGGAGTCAATTTATCCCTACTTGCAAAAGATGAGATTCTTTACATAAAAGATTCCATAAAGTCTACTAGAAAACTCTTGGATCCAATTAACATGTACAGTTAAGTTATAGGACACAGAATCAATATTAAAAAAAATAGTGCATATATAAAAACAACATACTCTTAGAGAAATAATTAGTAAAATTATACTATAAAAATTCTCCAAAATATCATGTATATGGAACATAACTAACCAAAGAGAAATAACACTGCATAAAAATTCGAAGACATTGAAAAATATTGAAGAATTTCTATGTTCCTTGATTGGCAGAATTAATATTGTGAAAACAACTAGACTACAAAAAGTAATCAAAAATTTAATGTAGCAGTTATAAAAATTTAGGAAAAAAGAAAAACAAATCAAGAATCCACATGGAACAATAAAAGACCACAAACAGCCAAAACAGTCTTAAGAAACAAGTTCACTAATAGAAGCATTATAATACTTGACCTCAAGGTATACTAAAGAGCTGTAATGATCAAGAGAGCCTTGT